>JADFUC010002204.1:0-103525 GCA_019722365.1 Lithospermum erythrorhizon
ATCAGTATACTTCCCGTTCAGTTACGTATTGCTCACTTATTTAAACTTAGGGATCTTACATAACATTTCAACCTTTAAAACTTCGATTTCTCAAAAGTCAACACAAGTCAACCTATCAATTTCTACATTTCAACACTTTCAAAATCGATTGGCTCATAACCTCTAATCATGTATTATAAGCCTAGGCGATCCGTATGTATCATTTTTGAAGTCCCAAAATCATGAGTACTTAAAAAATCCATAAAAGTCAACTCTTCAAAACTCAAGGAAATATCTCAAAATATTTGTTCTTTCTTACCTAGATATGATGAGGATGATGAGGGGAGAAGCAAATCCATCAACTTTGTCCCTTGAGTTCTAGCGACGTCGATGAGAGAGAAATGGAAGAAAAATTTCAAGGGGAAAGAAGAGAGACCATTCGACGTGAGAGGGAAGAAAGAGGAGAAAATGGTTTTGGATAATGATGAAGATAAGGATGGTAAGATATTTAAGGACCGAGCTTAAGCCCGTTTAGTTTCGGTTAATTTTCCTTTCCGTACTTAAATCTCGATAGAAACCCCGTTGATATAAAATTTTCCATGATATAAACTTCCTACTTTCGTATAATCTTAGTCTCGGTAAGGTCGATTTTTATTCGAAATCATCTATACCTACTATCTCGGGTCCTATCACAAGCGAAATATACCACCAACCGACGATTTGTTGAATTCTCAGTACTAAACCCGAAATTTTTAATTTCGCTGGCTCAGAAACTATATACTATCAGCGTAATATTGGTAAGAGGAGCAGGGTTGTTTGATTATCTCTGGGATAACGATAAGTTGAGTCCTTTAAAATATTGTATATATGTGGATGATGGTTATTACTATTGTGACTCTGCTTGAATACTTAATTTTATTCTTTTTTACCCTATATATACATATACTCTATAAAACTCACGTCTATATATTTTTTGTTGTGTATCTCATTCGGATGTGGATAAGTTACCACCGGGTTGCTCTTTTCCACTAAGTTGTCGAAACTTACCCTTCAACCTCGGTTGTGGTGCCTTTGTGAAGCCGGTTAAATTCGTCGATGTCCGTGATTTTGTTTTGGTGTTGAAAATGTAAAGCGTTTTTTTATGGAGTATCTTGGTTTTTGGAAATGTTATGACGTTGCATTTTGGATTTGGTTAGATGATGCCACGATGGTTAAACTCTGTATGGAAACGTTTTGAGCTTTCGAACTATTTTACTTTTATCAAACTACGAGTTCTTGATTTTTCAAAAGCAGGGTTATTTTTGTGTCGATCATCGTATGGTGACTTAGATGTATAGGTTGATAAACGACTCCAACCTCGGGCGTGCGACTCAAAGGCGAATTAAGATTACAAATAAGTTTACCAAAGGCTCGGGTTCGGTGTAAGGTAAGAAGAAATTCAATTGAAAGAACATCGGAGTAATCACAGGACAATGATGGCAAATCTCTCGAAGCCATTTGGCGGGAGTGTAGTTCGGGGTAGTAGTCAGTGGTTGTATCTAAAGGAAATTATATTTAGTCTTTTGATTGACACGAGGGGATTTAAAGATGACATGTGGTGATTCTAGTGTCACGTTGATTGAGAGTCATTTAGGATTGTCAAAAAGACTTTGCATTTATTTGGGGAGTTAAGCGGAGTTCGGGGCTGAGCCCCGTGACAAGAACATTGTGTATTTGGGAGGCGCCTCTGGTGCATTGGCAAATTGTGTTGTTTGTTGGGAATGAAGGAAGGATCATTGCATTTCTGAGGATGATTATTCTCTACTTATTAATAAAGTTTGTGGGAAGATTGATGGGCGTGAGGCAAGGCACTAAGTATGGGAGGAAAGGCTCGGAGTTAGTCGGGGCTTATATTTGGGGTGCAGAATGTCCCAGTGTTCCATTGTTATTCTTTGAAGTAGATGGGAGGACTAGGACTTTCTTATGGAAGGGTACTAATGAAGACCTTTATCATGTCAAAGTGACTTGGTCAGCTATTTGTTTACCTTTTTGCTAAAGGAGGCATGGGGTTTAAGGATATGTATGTAAGATGGAATAAAAAGTATGTTTGTATGTAAGTTGTTGTAGGATATTGCTAATAGAAAGGACACTCTGTGGATTAGGTGGGTTCATACTTTGAGGCAGAGGTTGGTGTCTTTGCGGCATTAAAAGGTTAAGAGAGGTCATTGATATTGGAAGAGATTATGCGGGTTAGAATCAACGATTGAGTTAGTATTATATTGTAGTGGGAAATGGTCAGCTGGCTTCTTTCTGGTTTGATAACTAGGCTTCATTTCGTTCAGTCTAGAATTATCTTAGTGAGCATGAAAGATCATATATTCAGGTCCATTTGGATACTAACTTGTGTAGTTACGTTCTTTTTGCAAGTACAGTTTGAGAAGGAAAAGCGGTTAAAGTTATGAGAGTGATAATGTCAGGCTGGGGATAGGTTGGGCCCCGTATAGTGCGGATGGTAGGTTCATAAAAGAGCATGTGGGAGGAGATTAAGACGAGGCTGCTAGAGTGCCTTAGGCTAGGTAGGTGTGGGTATACGGCTATCCCAAGGCATGCGTTTGTGGCGTGGTTGCTTTTTTAGAATAAGCTAAGTACCAGGGATAGATTGTGTAGATGAGGGATGCAGGTTACTACCCAGTGTGTGTTTTGTTCCGGTTTTGAAAGTCAGGATCATCTTTTCTTTGCTTGTGAGTTCACCGCAGAGATTTGGAGATTGGTGTTATAGAAGATTTGGAGGAGGTGGAGTCATGAGAAAGTTTTGTGCATCGAGAATTTGAGAAGGAAGTCCTTGAGGAATAAAATAATGCAGGTTACCTGGATGAGTATTGTGTATAATGTGTGGATTTCGAGGAATGGTAGATTGTTTGGTGGTGATGTGTGTTCGAAGGATTGGATTTACTGTAGAGTTTTGAATGATGTTTACACTAGTGTGAGTTCGTATTTTTGAGTATTACTAGTTGTATTTTTGAGTAGCCTTAGTTTGTTTGTATTTGGTGTTTACTTTTGGTTGTGTTGGCTAGGTTTGTTTCGCCTAGTTTGTTGTTCCGAAGGTTGCCTTCGATGAGGGTTGTAAAACTATAATTTTCGAATAAATCTTTATCGTGTATCATCAATAATAACTATAAAATCACTACATCTTTTAAACATTATATCATTATAATTTCTTTAAATATAATCTAGAGTGTTCAACCATGCTCAAATTTATGATTTCTTATACTTAAAGGACAATTTCTAACTACTTTTGAAATAAAGCCAACGGACTTTCTACGGGAGTATCAAACCACCGAAGGCAAAAGAAAGCATTTCTCGAGACAAAGAAAAACTTGTGGACATAAAGGAATGCGTGGCTCCAGAATCAAATAAAACTTTGACATCTTTTCCAAATAAAGATAAAGTACATGTGACAACTTTGGGTAGTGAGCTTCCTCTGGGTAGCTTATGAATGTCTCAGCCCACATCGGGCGCGAGATTACATTTCTAGCTCGACATCCTTGCATTACATTTGGCCTCCAAATCATCCTCTATGTCCACCCTGAAATCCACCTCTAACATATTGCATTGGTTTGAAAGAACCGGAACAACTACTACCGCCTGAGAGTAGCGGTAATGTCACAGTTGCTAACATAAAAAATAAATAACTTCTTTATCAGGACAAATTTGTATCATATGATAAGCACTACCACATCGGAAGCATCTACCCGACTCTCGTCTCCCTCTATAAGTTCCTTGATATTCTCGAACAACATAGTATCGGAGTTGATCATTGCCGCAGATCAGTGAGAAACAAATTGAGAGTTCTGGCTTATGAGATCTAAGCGCTTCGAGTAAGCGTCTTAAAATGCTTGCTCGGATGCTACGCCCAAGAAATCTACAATTAAATACGCCCGTTGCTCCTACACTATCGGTTTCCCCGCTTTTTATTATCATCCTGCGAGCACGAAATTTAGCATGTTCTATTACTACTCTTAATGCAGTATTTTCCAACTCATGGACACTTGATAAAGTCATTAATGACAACCGAGATCGAATATCCAATATCATTTCATCACGGAAATGCTCAATCTTTTACCCTTTTCAATAAATGCAGCACATACGGAAGAAAGCCAAGCAAAAGTTCACTTCTAAACCTCTTTGATCAATCACTAATTTTCCATCCAACATGGTTTAGTTGTATTAGTTCTCGCTCAGAGTCAACATGTTTGTACTCAGACAATAATTCTCAATAAATATTTTTACAAAACGTTCCCAAATACTTCCCCTCGACTCATGTGTACTTCTCCATGAAACAAATAAACTGCAAACTTCCATCTCAACTCACCCTCAATTCCTATAATCGCAAATATGGACTCCAAATACTTGATATGCTCGAGTGCTTGAATTGGAGATTCTTCAAAAAAAAAATTGGTAGATTTAACTTAAAGCGTTAGGTATGCACTTGCAATTCGGCGTTTTCATTCTAAGAAGATGTGGTCCAACATTTTCACCTACCATAGCTTATAGTTGATTTAGTTGTATAGGGCACCAACGTTTCGTTCTACAGGATGTGGTTCGATATTAGCAATGGGAGGTTCGGGATTCACATTATTAACTAGATGCCTTCTGTTCATTTAAACATCTACACAAACACCCATTTGTTTCCGTTTGAGGACACTTGACCTCATTACTTCCTCGATCAACTAATCTCGCACCTCTTCTCGAATTACGGGGTGGCACCCTCAACAATCTACGAAAGAACAAAGAGACAATTGACTAAAAAAATAGAATCTTGAAATGGACCTCAAGCGATTATGACTCATTCAGTCTTAAGCAATTACATTTCATTGATCTTAAATAAGCCATAAACCTCGAGCAATTCACGACTCATCGATCTCAAATTCTCTCCCTTTTTCTTCTCCTCTAGACAAGGCCACGCATGATGCTCTACCGCCTCTGAGCCGAGGGATCATGTAGAGGATGGCTTGATGCAGGCACAAGCTCTTAGGCCTCCCTTGGGGAAGCCGTACGTGGCTACATGTATTTGCTTAACCTGCTTGCTTTGGTTTATGCCACTTTTTATATTGACGGTTGACTCCTCATTTGTTTCTTTTTAGGATGCCTCCACATCTTGAGCTTTATGAGATGGTCCACGGCTGCCATACTATGAGCCTTGGACTGGCGAAGAATTGGCCAGAGTAGCTCGGAGTGGAAGCGACAAGCTGCAAAAGGTTTTTTCGTCTCGAGTAAGCTTAACCGCCTTCCAAGGATGTTTCTCTATTGGATCAAGACTTGAAGAGGGCCGAGGAAGGTGTGTACGACCGAAGCTTCTTGCCGCCCGGGAGAACTTAGGCGTGCGCTTCCTCGGTGACCTACGAGATACTTGCCCTAAATCGGTGCACGTCGGACTTTGTTATGAACTTCGGAGACGGAGAGGAACAACTCTCTAGCTTTGGTGAAAGTATGAGGTGCTCACCCGATTAGGGTGGTACAGACGGCACCATGAAGTCTTTTGCCACCAACACATTAAGATCCTCTCACAGCCATGCAGAAATTTTGGATTTTCTTTTCCTTTGTAATCATGTACTCTCTCCCTCCCTTGGGGGCTTATTAATATCTTTTCTACTTTTCGTCCTTATGTATTGTGCACATCTTTTATTGATGTTTTGTTTCTAGTTCTATTTATTGTTTGTTTGGTATTGCCTCACCCTCCGTATTTGTCGAGGCTACTTTCGGACCTTCAGTGGGGGAGAGGAGAATCTCAGCCGCTTACGTCTAGGTCCTACCTTAAAAGTTTAGACCCACTGTGTCTTTCCATACGGATCCTCCCTCGTGCTCTGCAAGTAAAACAGGGATGGCGGACAACTCGCGATGGGGTGGATTGTACATGGGACATACCATTTACCCCAGAACCTCCTCATACATCCGATGCGAGGAATTTTGATCTCCCGTCGGTCGAGGCGGTAGGATATCTTGAAATATTTAGATAGATTTCATTTACGTGGATTTGAGTGGAGTTGTAAGCAGCTGAGCATAATTGATATTCTACCCACATAGAACTTTTTTGAATGCTCGAGAATTTTTTTAACTGAATCAAGTCTTTTATTCCATAATAAAAAGAATACAAGAACGAGCTTACATGTAGTATTTCCTCAGGTGGCATGCATCCATGATCGTGGCACACGAGGTGCCTGAGGAGTTTGTTCGTACATGGTAGCCCACTTTGACTCTCGGACAATTACTCGGCCTCCCGTAGGGACTCTCGAACTCGGGCTTTCCATGGCGGATGTTTGCCAGGACCAGTCTCAGCTATGAATTGTCTAGCCCGGACCCCATTTGTTATTTATGGTAGTGGCTACGCTTTGCCGCTTTATGTCAGACCCATGCCTTATAACTTGGCGGCGCCACTGCTCACTCCCAGCGAGTCAAGTTGAGAACAGCCCGCTACCGTTGCTTCGCTTCGTCGTACTATGACACCGATCCGTCCACTAAGTGAATCTTCACAGCAGGCATGGTTCAAATGCGAAGGGGGTTTTGTTGTGTTGGGACCGGGATAGTGCGGAAGGACCGTACTCACACAGATTGGGAGCTCACAATCTGACCTCCTCACTCCTGGAGCGACTTCTTGACCACCGCCCAGAAAATTGCAGTTCGTATTCCCGCGCTTGCCCATTGGCGCGAGGATATGACGAGAGGTTGTCAGATGTTGATACATATCGGCTGAAACAGTCTTAATCTTCCCGGCCGTGAAGCTGTTCCATGTCGGTGACGGCACCGAGTATCCAAATCGGTAAAGATCTCTCTCTTAAGAACTAGTACCTACTCTGATCCTTCCAGTGGCGGCTTGGCCTCACATTTGGTAAAGTGATCACGCGACCATGACGTATATTTCCCAGTG
The DNA here is from genome assembly GCA_019722365.1 of Lithospermum erythrorhizon. NCBI lineage: Eukaryota > Viridiplantae > Streptophyta > Magnoliopsida > Boraginales > Boraginaceae > Lithospermum > Lithospermum erythrorhizon. The sequence continues at coordinate 6,884 of JADFUC010002204.1, forward strand.
TCCTCTGGAGATGCAATTATGTCAGCTTTACTAATAGAAGCCTTTGGAAGAAACATCTTAACCATCTCGCCAGCCGGAGGGTTGATGAGGGGAATATAATGCCCTCGACAAAGTCGCTTGACTCAAACAGCAGTCACAGGCATCCTTGAGATGGCCAAAATATTCCCGATAGTAGGATCTTCTATGTCAGGGATTTTCCATTGATGTGGCTTAGCATGCCCCGTACATATCTTAAAATGACCGTCGGGCACTTCATACCGGGTGACACACTTGGCAGTGGCCACGGAAGGACGCCCGGTGAAGACTCCATCCAGCAAGGTATACCTCAAAAGCGCTACCTCACGGATGCTTGTTAGCCACGAGGATCTCAGTTACCGGGAAATCAGATAACTTTGTGTGGTTAGAGGAGCAGTCCTCCTCGCCCCTACGGGGCATTATCCATCGCTTCTTCATCACAAAGGCTTAACTTCCGCCGCCGTTCTATCGGGTGGAATCGGGAGTGTCCCGTACTTTGTAAGTGGCTTGATTGATATAGTATTTCCGCCTCCTGATTCCTCTACCGAGAGCATGCTCCCGTAAGCGGGACCGGAAAAGGTCTATCAAATTTCAAACCATACATAGATCTTATCTAGTAACTTTCTTTCGCCATTAATTTTAAAATCGCCCTTCATATGACCCACCAATAATTGAGAATCGTACTTATGGATATGCTTTCTTCCCCAAGCATTTGCTAATGAAAGACCATTGGCAAGTAGCCGTATAGATTCCGTTATTGGTGCTTGTGAAGGAAAATCTCGGGCGTGCGATTCCTGTGACCTCCGGAGGATGACCCGCCAGCTCCCAGTATTAAAGTCGAGCCAAATATTTTTCCTACCACTTTATACTAGACCTGTTCTGACCCTATAAAGACATACGATTTATGTTGTTGATGGATGATAGATGTATAATAAGCGTATGGTAGAACACATGCATGATTGAGAATTGAGCGTAACGGTAACCACTTTGATACATTTGAGTGATGTGAGAGTGAAATTCACTAAGCGATTATCTACTCACGATGAATTGATGATATTGCGGCTTATTGAAACCAGGAAGAGCCATTACTCGTGATTGATTGTTGTCACGAGAACTTAATGATATCTGAGAACTTGAGATCATAGATGTTTATTTGAAATGTCGTTTCCTATGTCATTTGCTTGAGGACAAGCAAGAGCTTAAATCTAATGGGGGGTGTGATAAGTGTTTTATTATATAGTGTTTTTGAGGCCCCTAATTGCGTATTAGGCGATGTTATGTTTACACCAATCCGATATAATTTGCACTTGTTTTTCATTTTATTTGAGTTTAGGCAATTATCGGTTAAAGTGAAGAATCGGGAGCTTTGAATTGAAGATAACCAGGCGGAGTCACTAAATTTACATGAGAGTCGCAGTCAAGAATAAGTGATTCGGCCCGATTATCTATAGGTTATACTTGACGCTATAAAGAGGAGGAGTTAAGAGTAAAAAGGAATATCTACAAATATTTAGAAAAGAAAGTCATCATCTTTGTTGGGCTTTGGTAGCACCATTGGAAACTAGCAAGCAATTGAGAAGTTAATTACATATTGTACAGCGAAGTTGGAGTTGATTACTTTTAATTGGTTGAATAATTTTAATTAGAATATTATTATTATTAAGGATGAATGCCATTAATTTCATGTATTTACTTGTAATAACATTATGAACTAATTTTATTGAATCGGGACCATGATGTAGTTGGATGGATGATTTGATTTTATTGAATTTAATTTAATTCTCGTTTTACCATAATTAGATTGTTGTGCGTAATTAGTATTTAATATCTTGATATCGATATTAAGAGTAAAGTTCATATAGTGATTAATTGCTAGAAATAGGATTGTCACTTAGGAATCAATAATCAGAACACATGTTTCAATTACCATAGAGATATAGGTAATGCCATGTGCAATTTAATAAGCATATATTATTAAAAGATCTCTATTTTAAGCTATCATAGAGATATAGTTAGTTTCTTAGGAGACTTAATTGGTGTTAGCGAGAAGTAATATCAATGGTAGAGGAGATAACTGGCTCGCCAGACTAATAAGTAACTACCGGGTAAGTTGAATGTCGGCGATCCGATGAAATCGTGTGTCACGACTATGCTTGAATATTAAGTAAAGATTCACTTTTTTGTGTGCTTTTAATTTCAAAACATTAGCTAATTTAATTGCTTAGTCAATTTGATTATTAGTCTAGATTTTAAATTTACTCTTTAATATTTAATTTAATTAAGGATTAAAGAAAAGACCTAGTATTATTAGTATATTGGAATTTGGCCAGGCGATACTCGTTTCTTATTCGTTATATTACTTAATAGCGACCGAATTTCGACCGGTTTCATTGTGTTGTCGCGTATGGCGCGTAGATCTCCATGTTCGGCCAATCGTTGGAGAACACCTTAATTGACCATCTTTTGGTATGTGGCCCCCGTATTTCTTCTTCAAGCCCAGAAGGCAGGCTGACGGTAGATGCGTACTCGATTACAAATGCGATGCTTTTGCACATCTTCCTCCACCGTGATATCTGGTGCTATGAAATAACTTAAGATTCCGTCTGGAAATGTATATATTATGGTATTTTTAGTTGTGATTGGAGTATTTTGAGGAGTGAAATTAAGGGAAATTTTCGAAGTTGAGTAGTTGAGAAAATACAACAAATCGGTGGGTTTAGTGGCCATTTTACGGTGGTAAAATTAAAGTAGGTTCGAATAGAGTAGATAAGCCAGGGAGTATAAAAATAAATAGTATTATGTTACATGAATAATGATGTATTTGCGTACGGTTTCAAAATTTAAATGCAAAAAATTGGAAAATAAATCGCATACCAAGCGGGACTTAACACTACATCCATAAATATCTCCATAGCTCCATTGTAGTTACTCTTCTTCAAAAAAAAAATTTCCACTGCCCCGACCTACCGTGGCGAGCTTCCCTTTCCTACTACCCAAATGGCTTTTCTTCCATTTTTTCTAGTGAAATCAAGCTGAAGAACCTCCTCTCAAAGATCTTAATCACCTAAGGTATAACTTGTTCTTGATTACGTGTATTTTTGTTAGTTTAACTTTGACTTTTTGTTGACTTTGGTGTAAAGTTGAAATTAAACAGCTGCTTGAACATATAAGTATAATCTAAGGTTAAGGATGAAGTTTGAATATCTTGATGATTTTCAATTGGTAAAGATAATGGCAGTTGTGTAATAGTTGACTATTTTAGAGTTAGTTTGACTTTTTTAAGGAATAAATACATAGAGAAATAAAATAGTAAAAGTCTTCTATAAATCATAAAAATTCTGTTTTTAGTGACTTTTGATATATAAGTTTATTTAACTGAAAAGTATCGATTTTTAATTTAGTTTTATATTATTTATTATGATTTTTGGAAGTTAAATGGCTAGAAAGTGTATAAAATATGAAATAAATATCAAATCTTTGAAAAAAATACAAATATTACATTTAGAGGGAGTTTTACAACTGTACCATGAGTACCTCATTTCAAAATTCAAGTGATTTGAATTTTTTTACTATTTTTGATGATTTAATTATTAAAACGGTATTTTAAATCAAACGGAGATGAATTGGAGTTTGAAAAAATGAAATTGATGATGTTTCAGTAACTTTAAAGTTGTATGTGAGCTACATATCAAATTTAATGATTTTTTAAAATGGTTTAACTATTTATTTTAGTTTTTCGGGTTTTTAAAGTGACTAGAGGAAATGTATATTAAAATGGGAGGAAAATGGGTTTTGATGATAAAATCGATTTTGGCCGGTATGTATGAGTTTTTAGGAGGGTATTTTTAGTTATGTCATTTTAAAAATATACAGGGATTTATGAGACTATTTGAGTATTTATTTGATATTTTATAAAACTATGTTTTTAGATATAGAATAATTATATTGGTTGTTGGAGTTTTATTTGACATTTATTTGGGATTTAAGGAATAAAAGGAATATTACAAGGAAAGTAAAATAACGCCCAATAGGAGTTGAAGGAGCCGGACCTAGCGCTTGAATTCTCTGAGACTTTTTAGTTGCTTTTGGTGGAGTTGGGTACAAATCTCACTTGATGGGGAACCTTTCATATATATTATGGTTATATATTTGGCATGTTTGTCATGTGGTTATATTGGAATGTATATTGAGTTATTGAGATTGGTGTTATGTAAGTTATTTGTAGTTGTTATGATTATACTAGATTGTTGTGTGTGCTTATTGTTAGCGTGTGGTTTGTGTATTATTTGTGGTTGTGGGTGTGTGTATTCTTTTGCGGGTTGATTTTTAGGGTGAAATGATATATACATTGAGGGAATTGCTTTGGACCGGGGAGGTTTGAATGACATATTCATATTAGATGGGGTGGCTGAGATGTTTCGGGGAGGTTAAGGTGTGAGTATGCATATTGAGGAGGGTAGCCTCGATTCGGAGGATTGTGATGTATATATATATGTGTGTGTTGTTGGGAGATGTATTGGTGGTTGTGTGTGGTTGGTGGATATGGATAATGCGGATGGGGGGTTTTTGATGTTATGCGTTTTTGTTGGACTGAAAACCATTGCTCGTTTATGTTGTTTTATTTGAATGAATACTTGATTATGGGTTGATGATGATTATAAATATATGTGTGGAGTGTTTCATTGATCTAGTAGTAATATTAAATAAGAGAGGTTACTATAAAATTTAAGTAGTGGTTCTTTGAGTAGTCTTATCAACGTTCATACATATGCTCTTTATATATAAGGCCAGAAGTTATGTGGTTGGATACCGTTCGTGAGCATTTTGTATTCACTAAGCTTGGCATTACTCACATTTTCTCATGGTTTTATGCCTAGGTTTCCTAGGAGTGATCATTTGAGATTTGGGTTGACAAGATCACGGAATAAGATCGTAGGTGAGGCGGTGGTGGCATAGGAAGTCCTCAACAGTCATTCTCTTATCTTTTCCTCTTGTTATGTTTCTAGAACTTTTATGTTGTATATTGAGGGGTCGTGTGTGACCATTACTCTTTTATTATGTTGTATTGTGGGGAACTATGTTGTTTTATTGGTTGTATTATTCGGTTGATGTATGTTTGTGGTAATGATGTGTTTTTTTAGGGATGTATTGTTAGTTCATCGGGATGGACTAAAGGGAATATTATTATTATTAATATCAAATGAAGTCATTTTTATTGTTATCCATCGATTAGTACTGACTACGGGTAATAGAGGTTGTTGATGATGCTTAACCCTCAGGCGCTTACCGACTTGGGGTGGAGTGGATTACATGATATCCTCGAGAATGCATCCAAGAAGTCTACGCCTTGTATCCACGGCACTTGGATCAACCCGACTGTAATGTTGGGAAAGAGGGGTAACAATTCTTGAGCGAACTTTTGATGCGGTCAAGTCCGTGCGCATCAGCGGCGTCCATTGGGTCTTGGGACCCAGCACCACATTGGAAGCTAACCATGTCGAACAAGAGCTCGGGATTGCCTTTTGCCCATCGGTTTATCCCGTCTACTCCCGGATGGCCTGCCTTACTCCTCGAGAAGGTCCTTTTCTTTTGTTTGATGGGCTTGTAGTATAGATAACAACAGGTGAACTAACACTCGGATCCCGCTGAGCGTATCTTTTTGACTCCGTGCGAAAAAATCCCTATGCTCCACTAAAGACTTCGAATGAGCACGGCTGATGTTACTGCGCTGACTTATAGTGCCGATCTTGAAGACGCCCGTGAATCCACCACTCTCGTGAATAGGATACCCAAATCTCCTCATGTGGCCGTCCCTTGTTAGGGGCTCTCTTCGGGACCTCCAGGGCCACAGTCCACTGATCCACTGGCATGTGGTGCCTCCTCTTCTTGTGCCTTTATCCGGCAATTACAGCCGGTAGCATCCTACGTGCCTTCTTACGGCTTCCTGTATCTCATGTCCATGCGGTGTTTGGGAACTTCGTCTTTAAATGTATAAAGGACGCGGTATTACCTCAGCTAACGACTCTTGGGTCTGCTCTGTGTGGCACAACGTAGGGTGTTTTCCGTTAACCGTAAGTTTTGCAACTCGAGGGGGACTCAGCTGCGTCGCTGTGAAACCTACCAATGGAGTGGCAGCTGCGGTATATCATGCCTTTCGTCCCGACTTCAGATTATGCATCCAAGAAAGATAGGTCTGGAAACCAATCGATCTCCATGAGGATATTCTATTCCACCGAGAGTCGCCTGCGAAGAAGATAGTGCGGGAACCTCGGGGTGTGCGCCAGCGGTGCGTAAATATCCACTTGCCATATGCCCGTCCCCAAGCGCTCCCAAAATCTCCTCCACCTCTCACCTTTGAGACAGCATGCTTGGACCCTCCCGATAATGCTAGAGGATGCGTGCAAGGGATCTCGACCTGTCCTATCGTGCTTGATCGTCTATCTTCTCTTTCCCAGAACTACATTCCAGTAGAGGTATTTAGAGGGGTCAAGTATTCCAATCTTCCACTCCTTTCGGCTTCCTCGGGATCCCTTTGAAAACACGAGAAGGCCTTTACTTACATGGCAGGGCACAGGGTACCAAAATTTTGTCGGGTGCCGGATGTCGAGGCGAGCACCGGGCTCGGGGCTCGGCCTGTGGGTGTCACTCACTACATAAACTTCCAGCGCTACCGGCCCTTTTCTCCCCTCACTCTATGCATGTACTTCTAGGAGCCGTTCGTTGACCTCCTACAGGCGTCTGGGACTGCCTTTGAGGCTGACTCAGGCGTTATGGCTACTACGGCCTTCCCTGGCAATCCTGACAATCTTACAGCCTGAGTATCAAAATTAAGCTCTGCTTAGAAACCGCTATTAAAAGGGCAGCGATTGATTACATCTCCCTACGTTTTGATGAATTAAGGGGAGTGCTTATCCACTTGTCCCTCTTAGGCATTAGCACAAAGTTTAAGTGGCCCGATTCTTGAGCACCTCGAAGGATGTAATGCACCCTTCTAGCAATCGGTTGAACCATTTTAGCGCCGGGCCGGCTAGACTGGATGGAAAGGCCACTGCAATACACCCGGGCTATCCTGTTTGGTGGGCATTTGTCGAGGCGAAGTCCAGGTGGCCTCTCACGAGTGTCTTCCCGTGAATTTGGTAAACGCAAGGAGTTTTATACGAACCCGGCGTAGTAGCGCTCCAGTGCTCGGCGGGTGAAAAAAAGGTGCCGGAACCTACCCGGTTCGGTGTTGGTCGTACCTTACTGTTAAAAGCAACACTTGCCGAGAGGCATCAGCAGCATTTGCCAAGGCTACTGAGCATCGCTTAGGGGCGCCGGAGGTAACATCGCCCAGCGACTTGGCCGCCGGCCACGTGATCTGTTCCCTCACGCTGGGGAGTATGGGTGCCAGCCTCGCTCCCCAATCCTCTCGGGTTCGGGCCAGGAAATACTTCCACGGGGTTCACCCCCTCGGTATCCCGAAGTTGCTCGGAGATCTTTGCATTACTTGGTTACAATGGTCCTGTAAGCCCACAGCAGCAACCGTGCCATCTCCGATGGGTGTGAATTTCCCAGCGTCGGGCAGTCCTCGGACACCAGGAGCCAGGTGTTAGTTGCTGAGTGGCTGGGGGCATCTGGAAATCGGCAGATTTGTTCGAGGTGGAGTCCATGCTCCCAGTGCGGTTATCATTACTCCCATTTGTTTCCATGATAATAGTAAGAATGAGTGGGTGGTGACTTTCTTAATGCAAGTCTCCCACTGTGGTCGCCAATGATGATTTGGTCTAGTTTCGGTGATGGACCGGATCGTCTCCAGGCTCCAAGTTGAACTTCGATCGTCTTGGTCGGAAATGAGAGTTCCTACAAAACAAGGGCCAGGTTTCCCATCCGAAGGCATTCCGACGGTAAAGTTAGTTAATGATCGAAGAGTTTAGTTTTTGAGAGAGTTTGGGCATCAAAGTGGATTTGACCTCGGAGTTTAACTTTTATAGTCTATACGGACCGTTACTTTTAATTAGTGCCTTGATGGCTCCTTTATTATCAATAAATCATTTTTGGCTCATTCAGGGGTCGAGTAATTATGGTATTAATTACCACCTTAATTGAGCCGAATCAAACCGTTAGTCTCGAACGGTCCTCTTCTTCTTACCGAGTTGGACGGCTCACCCTCTTTTCCTTGGGCTTTCGCATTCTGGCCCACTCGTGTGGTCGGGCCAATTCCCCTCGTGCCTTGTTGCTTACGATCCATTTTTGGAGGGCCCAATCTTGTTGGGCTGGAGTCTTGGGCAACCCGTTTATTTGAATTGTGAGCAATTGAATCCATTATGAAGTTTGTGACGGTACAAGTCATTTTCTCATTACTTTGGGTCTCTCATTTTCTATTGTTGAATAAAGAATGGGGCTAAGTTGGATTAAATGGGTAAAGAAAGATTCAACAGTTTGAATTCCTACAGTAAGGGAGGCAGGCTGGGACACTTGAACTCGTTGCTCACGTGTATGGCCGTGTCCCCACGAGCTTCAGCCAGCGTGAGGTCTTTGAAAAATGAGGCAGTAAAAGGCGTCGTGTTTGATTGCTATTAGGTTGGATTTTTCAGACACTGATCCTATCCCGATTATTTGGTAATAAATTATTTAAAAAAAAACCAGTATAGCAAAATTCATCATTTTTTGTACTCTATAAATATAGTCTTGGTTCATTTGATTTGGATATAAAAAAATCATCCATTTTCAATATAATTATTCCATTATCCTTTACTAAACTCTTATTTTTTATCTTTCAATATTTGTTAGTCAAAGGGATCATAACAATAACCATTTCAATAGTCATTTTAAATAAATATTAATATACTCTTTTTAAAAAAATATCAAAAAATAATTTATTTAAGTATTAATTATTCTTATTTAATTATAACCAATACTTGTTATAATTAATTAATCATAAAAATAAAAAATATAAGTAAATAAGAATATGGGATAAAAGTGATAGGGTAGGGTCTTGAATTTTATTAAACAAAACCATTGTAGAGTGTAAAAATTGAATGATTGTTGAATTATTATGTGAAAGAGAAAATATAATGTGGAGTGTTGGAAATTAAAAAAAATAAATATTGAATAAATTAACCATTGTAAATAGCATAATAGTATGATTTTAGTCCTGCATGTACACCATAGAACAAGTCGCCCGCCGGTTAGCTGACGAATCGACTTTGGTTATATCATCTTATGGCTTTACTATAAAAAAAGGTGGAGAATACAATACAAACAATGAAACCTATAAATACATCTCTTTTCAAATCTAATCCTCACAACGTCAGCATTTTGAGAACAAGGTAACAGCAATGATGATGATGAGTGACATTACCAAAGCTACCTTCGTTACTATTTTCCTCCTGCTTGCTAATAATGTTGGCGCAGTAGACTACGTGGTGGGAGATATGCTAGGTTGGACCGACGGCTTCGATTATCAAGAATGGGCTAAGGACAAGGTTTTCAAGGTTGGAGATAGACTAGGTAATATATTCCATTTTATCATCTCCCACTCGCATTACTTTTTATTTATTACTCCCCTCGTGTTTAAAATATTGTAATATTTTAATTTTAATAAGTTTGATTTTTTTTAATTTTGAACTTAAATAACTTTTAATATGTTATATATATTTGAAAAAAATATATCAATATGCAGTATTTTCAACATACTTTATTATTAATTTGATAATTTTGATTCAAATTATAATTTTGAATGTCAATTAAGATTGTAAAGTATGTTAATCTTTAATCATGAAAAATCAAATTTGATAATTTTTTTGGGATGGATGGAGCATTTAACAAAACTTAATGAATTTATAATGCCTTTCATCGTAATTATGTAACTATTTACTTATATGGTTGACATTGTTTATTTTTTGGGCAGTCTTCAATATACAGAAGGAAATCATAACGTCTACAAGGTGGATGGAAACTCTTTTAAGAATTGCCATGTACCTTTACAATCTAAGCCTCTAACATCAGGCAATGATATAATTGAACTTAAAAGCCCAGGTAAAAAATGGTACATCTGTGGGGTTGCGGATCACTGCTCTTTTTCTAACCAAAAGTTGGCCATAAATGTGATGCCTAGTAGCTGGTGGTGGTTTCCAATATCTCCGCCAAATTCCGCCCCAGCTCCGTCCCCATTGGATCCTGTCATTGCTCTGCCTCCTTGGTATAGTTGGTTCCCATTTAGCACACCCCCATCTCCAGCTCCTGCATATGGAGATTCCAAGAATGATCAAGAAAGTGCATGGTCTCCATGGCCAATGCCACCTTCTCCTGATAGTACTATTCCTCCATTTTGGATCCCTGATCTTCCAGCACCATCTCCAAGTCCTTATTCTGAAAATGGGGACCAAACATCAACTGATAATAAGGCTGAAGCTCCATGGATGATTCCTACTCTGCCGTTTCCTTGGATTATTCCTCCAACTATTGCCCCATCGCCAACAAATGCATAAGGGATGGCAAGGAATATCGGTTGGACACTGATGATGTCAGTTTCTTTTGTTGTGGCAATGTAAGTCTAGTTTACTGTAATAATAAAAACGTTCTTTAATTTCTTATCAAGTCACTGATGAAAAAATTTAATTGAAGTCTGGCAAGTGCACGAGAGTATAATGTGCAATACGCAAGAGTAGCATATAGACCTGATGTAGTATTTGAATTTACTGAATATTATTTATTTAATGAAAATAAAGCACGAAAACTCGTGTCCTTCGGTTTGCGGGTTTGAAATTATTCCTCAAACGGATTAAAAATCTACTATTTGTAAGTGATGCATTAATTAAATCAGAAACATGAAGCACAATGCGATCTAATAAAACAAATTATTTTGTTGCATATGGTTCATATAATTTATTCAAAAGATCTATTATGATTTTCTATTTGGTTCGTGGCTTAATCATAATTCTCATCATCTATAATTAAAAACAATGAATGAAACTAGAATTAATTCAGTATAAAAATAGTTAAATAAAAAACACCAAAGTAGGATGTGAGCGTACTGTAAGAAATCGAGGAAAGAATGTAAATTACATATGACGTAAGAGAGAGATGTCTCTAAATATCGAGGGAAAGGATATTACTGATCTTTCCAAAATTGTCGAAAGCGAGAACCCAACTTCGCATCCCCTGCTTCAAATTGCATGCATTTTGTGTTGTATTCAGCTTACTATTATGTATTGAGTTTGTTTTCAAACTCTTATGTTCTCAAAAACTCTTATTAAAGAGCTCTCAAAATGCTCCGAACTAACACATAAACTCGCTTGAAACGCGAGATCCACCATAAAAATACAGTTTTTGCTTCATCAACATCCAATCGCTTAAAATTAAAACATAAAAAAACACAACTAAAAGACTACGAGATGACCAGGGCCTAACGGATTACTGTACTGCCCGAGCCTCTATCTAAGCATGCCCTGTTCAATTCTGATGAGGAGTATATTATACATACTTTCTCGCCGTGCACCCACTATGTGGGACTTTCAAGCGCCGCTCAAAGACTACAGCGCATTTCGAGAGAAGATGCATCGCTTATTTGTTACTTAGCTTAGAATTTAATTAATGTCTTATATCGTATGTAATTTGTAACTTCTATCATTAGAGGAAAAAAAAGACAACGAGATCAAACCAAATCATAAATTCTAAACATCCCTTGAAAGATACAACAAATTTGGCCTAAGTTATTCAATTTCGAGAAGTCATTATATTTCTTTCAATCGATAATAACCTCAATTTTTATGATTCAAATAATAATTGAGTATTGTTCTACTTAAAAAAAACTAGAACTAGACAAGGTATAGTTGGCATTACTCATCTTTTTCCCTCCTCCTGGGCCTAAGAAGGAAATGACACCTCGCGCTGTATTAATCTCCTACTGGGCTTCTGTATTAATTCCCCATGCTTGTTTATGACTACTTCAGGGTTAAGCAACTTCGTTTTTATAAATAACATAAACTAAAGAAAAGAAACATACAAAAAAAATTCCTCCTCCTTTCTCCATTAGGGCCGTGGCCTCCCCCTCCCCCTTTCCTAAAAATATTTCTTTCCTTTTGATGTTATTCTCCTCTTAAATCATAATCTTAAAGTTCTTTCAAGTTTCAAGAAGAAAAAGGTATAAGTATATCCTTTTATTGGTTATATAACTACTCGTATAATTATAAAGTCAAGTTACTTTTTAATTAGCTAAACCCATCCACTAATGATCATTGTGAGTTCATATTTAATGGTTTAAATATAAGTATGTCAGGATATAGTGGCTACAAATTTATCTAATTAAATTCTGTTGAATTATGTAGTAAATTGATTACTTATAATATACAAATCCAAATTATAGAATCATATGTTAGTTCTCATTTAACTATGTAATAGATTTTATAGTAGTATTCAATTTAGACTTTGATATAACTAATATAGTTCGATATAGAAAAAAGTTAAATGAAAGTATAATAGTATATCGTGAAACGGGACGAAATCAGATAAGTTCAAGAGTAGTTCACAAATTTAGTAGTTGTTGTTGTTAGTTAAAATTACTAAAATAAAAGTAATTGTTATTATGTTCTTTAGGTGCGGATATCGAGTTGTTGCTTCGTAGTAAAAGTTGCCGATATTCGCTCGCTCGAAAGGTGATTTATATCACGCGACATAACCTTTCATATATACTGTATATGTAAGTTGTATAGTTTTTACTAAATGAGTTATATATGTGATGATATCAGATTCTCATGACGTTGAGTATCACAATGCCATATAATCAATAGATATCTCAGTCATAGTACATATCTCATGTATGGTAACTTATTACATATGGTGTTTATGTGTGTTGATATATATATACGTGTGTCGTTGGTTGTTCATATTGTATACGGGCTCTGATAACTTAAATGTTATACGGTATAATTAAGCATGGGTCAATGAGTTGCATGACGACATACATACGACGCGAGAGATTTATTGGTGGCTCATTGATATCAGAGCAACGTGGCTCGCTAGCCCAAGCATTTACAGACGTTAAGTTGATGCCTCGATAGCCTTAAGAGCTACGTAAGCTGCCGATGTGCCTAATAGCCTAAGAGCACAGATGTGGTCGACGTGCTCGATAGCCCAAGCTACCGACGCTAAGACGCCGCTATGTGTACTGCGCGCGGTAGATAAAACTTCACATGACAGATACAAGAGGCTCCCCGCAGTTGAGGAGTATTCCCGCTCACTTGCGTATAGTGGGCTTAGTTGTATTTTGTTGGTCTTCATTTGCTTCGGTGTGGTGCAATGAATGACGTTGTTTTTCCTCTATTACGCGCGCGTATTACCGCTATGCGTGATATACCGATGTTATCAATCGTATGTGATAGTTTATTTCGTTGGATTATTGAATATGGTTAGGTTACCGAATAGTATTGAATTATTCTAGATTATTTGAGAGGTGGATTATATTAAATTATTGAGACTATATGTTTGCATATGCATATATGGCGATTAGTTACGGTTTGTTATAAGGATATTCATTGAGCTCAGCTTCACCCCTTTATTCGGGGGATCCCCCACAATTTTGTAGCGTCAAGGAGACGTCAGGTGGCACCATCTTTGCGCCGTGGAGCTTAGTATAATCGTAGGTACAGCTCAGCGGGTAGATATCTCTAACAATCTTCGCATACCTGTGGTTACAGAAAGTATGTATTTAGGAAACGCGGTCAGATATGATTTGTACGATTGATGAAATTGTGAAGTGTAATATTGTTGTTGTCTTTAGATCACCATCTGCGCATAGTCACGTTGTATTTTACCTTCATTCTTTTGGTTCAAAGTCGATGCGACTGATGTTCATGTCACGGCGAACCTAACTCGCATGGCTGCACTCAAGGGCGGTCGTTACAAAATTTATTAATGTAGAGAGTTAGCAATTTATCTATAAATTAATAATTTATTAATTTAAAGATTATAAATACGAAGACATGTACATTTAATGACTTGAATTATTGAGATTGATCCGAAAGATATAGAATCCGTAAGATATCTAAGATAGTAAATACAAGAAAATAATAAAGAAATAGTATTAATTATTTTTCATATTAGTTATAGCAATTACTTGAGTATTAAGTTTAGTATTACTACCATAATTATTTTACATTGTACCTATAAATATAGACCTAGTCTGTCCATATAATACTCATTTTTCTAAAAAAATATTCAATCATATCTTATACAATGGAGTCATATTCTCATTAAGTTGTAGTAACTATTGTATAATATGAAAACTATATCAATGAAAATTACATTTCAAACACTTTCCATTGATATATTTTATAAGATATTATATAACACAAATAAATATATTTAGCCAAAAGCCAAGAGATTTAACAAAATTTTAAAAGCTAGCCAATCGTGGACTCGGTAGTATTAATTTATGATTTTTTGGGATCTATATTATAGAATGATTTCGAAAAAAATTATTATCTTATTATTTGGATAGATTTTAGTAATTTTTTTTTTAACTTTCCCAAGCCTGAACCGGACAAATTTATTGTTTAAAAATTTATTATTTATCAAGTATTAATTTATGAGTTTATACCGTATGACAAACATGAAAATGTGTTAGATTCCCCATACTTCCCAAGTCAGAAGTTGGGTGCCGTATATAGTCTTGCTAATATAAATACTTAAATTCCCAAAGATACTTCTAAGACTACTTACAATGGTTTATATATTCAATATCCTATTTTAAATTATCAACACTCCATATCATCATCTTATCTTCTTCAAATATAATAATTCAATAACCATTCAACTTTTACACTCTATAATGGTTTTATATAATAAAAATTCAACATCCTACCCCATCACTTTCTTTTTATCCCTTGTTCTTATTTTACTTATATTATTTATTTTGACGATTGAATAATAAAAAATATCGCTTATAGTTAAATAAAACTAGTTATTTCAGGCAATGGGGCCTAATCTGTTTCAAATTGGCCCATTAATTTTATAATATATTTTTTCATAGTTCAAATAATGAATTAAAATTATATAACATACGGAGTATTTGAGCAAATAAAAATGTGATTCTATAGTTCAAAATTATACCTGGAGAAAAATAATTGAATCACCATAGCAAAAATAATGAACGACCTTTATTTTCTTCTTTGTTCCCAGTAGGTTTGTAAAATGTAAGCAATAATTTTGGGATTTGAATTTTAGGAGGTTAGTTACTAAAAAGGTAAAATAGGAATATTAAAATTTGGCTTTACTTGATAACCGTCAATAGGACCCTTAGACATTATATATGACTAGCTATTTCTACACAGTCTAGTCTGTGCGAATTATTTTATTATTTTTATAGTAAATTTTTCATAATTGCTATAACATATTCAATTATAGAACATATACAAAAAAGAGAAAATTAAAATATGAGAATATATGTATCCACCCCGAGCTGTACGCCCCTCGAGGTCGAGTCGTTATCAACTCAGACATTCGAAGTCACCATAATGACGGTTGACACTTTAAATAACCTGCTTGAAAATCAATAAAACCCGATAGTTTGATAAAAGTGAAATGGTTCAAAATTCAAATATTTTCATACGTAGCTTAAACTATCATGGCATCACCTAATCCAAATCCAAAACGCAACCTCATAACATTGGGTCAAGTCCAAAATACTCCATAAAAACAGCTTTATAAACTCACCAAACAAAGTACGGTAACCGAGTACATCAAAATGTGCGGTAAGAAAAAGATGACCGCCGAGGATCCTAATACCCTCTCTCACTCATAAGTAAATCGAACACTCACTTAACTCAACCGCTATCAAAGGCACCGTATCCGGAGGTCAGCGGGTGTTCGACAGCCTTTTGCTGGAAACGTAGACAATTCGGGCGTAACTTATCATCCGAACGAGATACACAACAAAAGATATGACGATGATAGAGTATATATATATATATATATATATATATATATAAATAATAAAACCCAATATTCATAGCTGCCACAATAATAATACTCATCATCAACATATACACATTTTAGAGCACTCTACTTATGTTAACCCACATGTTGCATCCAGATATAGCATATCTTAGAATCACTGAAAACATCATAAATTCTCAAACACAACAAGCTATACCACAATAACAATATAACGCAACTCCTGAAAACAAGACCATGACGTTATCAACATTTCAGATGCGGTGACATCTACCCAATGTCAACACAATGCAATAATAAAATCAGATCCCATATTTTATATAATGTCGTTGCTCTTCCGCAAAGCTCACCCATGTAACACAACATAATATCATATCCTTTTCCTGAAGAGGCCACCTTCGCCACTCCATAAATATCATATCCTTTTCCCTAAGAAGTTCACTCCTTCGATCACCCTTAAAATATCACAAACACACCATCCAAGCATTGTAAATCCACTTACGCGACTCCACATGCCCACATCCCATATGGTGCGACTACTCTCTATAAGGAAACCGCATTTACTCAACAACCAACATCACACCAAACATACCAATAATGACAAAACACAACCACACACGACTCAATCAACATCACAATAACTATAACGACCCAGATAGAACAATCATGCAACAATCACACGACAATCTCAATATAGCACCCATAATGTACTCAATACAACAATTCCATATAGAACCTACTACCATAATGTATCTAACACAACCATCATATAACCATTTCACAAATTACACTATCATATAAGTTCATAACACAATTATGTAGTCACATATCTATTTACCAAGTACTTCACTCAAACGTAAATAATATTATCAAACGAGTGATAAATCCCACCTTGGCTAAGCACCACTACGCCCGAGAACTCAATCGATCCGCTAAGCCTTCCTGCTGCCCGAGTCTCAAATCGAAGAGATGATGCAGGAAAACTCTCCAAGAAATTGAGGGCCAAAGCTCGAGACGGAGGAGAAATCAAGAAATAAAATCAAGGGAATGGGGTTTCGCGATTTGTGGGGAAGAGGGAGACGGGGGTTTTTTTGTTTTATTTTATCCACTCTAAGGCTTGTTTGCATGCTGAAGCGATTTGTGGAAAACCAGTTTATGATGAAAATTCGACCGCTTTTAGCTTCAAGCCGATACTTTCGATTCAACTTACTCTCGACTATAAATTTCCATCGGCCATTTATCGAACATGAAAGATAAAGTGGTTTGAAATTTTAATCAATTTAATAACTCCACATTTTAATTTATTAATTAACGAGTCGTTACCGATGTTTACAATATATAATTCACTAGATTTAAATTATGTAATTGTATAACTATTATACACAAAACAAATATTACATTTATGTACAAATTATCCATATGTTGTATACATTCTACTTTTTAAAATTATTTGTCAACTTTATTTATGACATTGTATTTTTATTCTAACTTTGTTGAAAACTTCTTATATGTTTTTTTAATGAGTGTCACTTGTACGAGGAAGTTATTTGATAGATTTTAATAGAAAGTTAAAGTGGTATAACGGTATTTACAATTTTGGTCATTGATAACCAATCAAGACCCTTACACATTATATATAAGATAGAGTTTTGATATTTTTATAAACAAATATATTTAGTCGTTTAGTTTAATATTTTTTAATCTCATATTCTTAATTTATTTTTTGTGCTTGCAAATAAATAAAAAACTTGAAATGCATTACAAATAAGCACATGATATATACTTGACTGGCTACACAATTAAACTCATAAAACATATAGTAAGACTTTGAAAATATTTAATCATGAAACATTACAACTTCAGATTAAATGATTATAATTAGACGAATTTTGAGTGTTGAAATGATTATTGTTAGACTTGTGATCCATTTCACAAAAAAAAAAGATATTGAAAATTTAAAAAATAAGAGTTTATCAGTTGAAAATAATAATTATATTTAAAAATATAATTATTTTTTCAGATCCAAATTAAATGAACCAAGTATCTATTTATAGAGTATAAAAAATGATAAATTTTGGTATAAGTTTTTATTAAAATAAGTTTTTTCTAAAACTGATCAATCAAGTAACGGTCCAAACCACTATAAAATGTAAACCTTGAAGCCAATCAAGTAAGTTCACTTTGATACCCAAATTACATACAATGGCTTTCAAACTCGATCTCTTACCGACTCGATCATGCGAGTATTTTTGGCTAAAGTGCAAATCCGCCTGTTTTCCAAATATTTTCACTGGGGCTAAGCGTGTATCGACCCAACTGAAGACTTGTCATCCGGTGCACCACCGAAACCGACCTCATGTCATCATCAAGCGACCATACTGAGACTCAATTAGGAAAGTCACTACCCCTCATTATCTTAAAAGACAACTCAAATCGAAACAATGATCAATCTGTGGAGAACGATGTTTTGAACCCGAATAATCCAAATTGGCCAAGCGGAATGAAAATGATCCTCGCTAAATGTTCGGTGAGCCAATTAACACTGTCCGGACGACACCGCCTCTAGATGGAAAGACACACCCACCGACGGCGGAAACGATACGTGAGGCTTTACAGACAAATTTTCCATAGTATCATGGAAGAAATGGTGAGTGCCCTCGATCACTGAGTGGAGATACTCCCCACCATCTCATCCATCCATGAGGAGACTTATACTCATACTCCCCCGGTGAGGATAACGACGGCCCCTCAACGGCGCAACCCACTCATCATCGCCCCGCACTGTACATGGGTCCCACTCCTTCGGACGGAGATAGCCTCGCTTGTAAAGCCAAATAGTCAAGTAATCACCGAAAAGAGTTGTCGGGCAAACGAAGTAGGGGAACTAACACAAAGCTACCGACTAAGACCTTCTCTCCCGAGACAAGTACAGCCTACGCTGAAACGAAGCTCCCACATTTGGCCAAGTTCACGGGAAAATGGATCCGGGAGGAACACATCGTGAGATTTTGTAGTCAATGATGTCGTTTCTAGTACCCCTCAAGTAGCAAAGTTGTCCTCGCAGCTTTTCCATCCGCCTCAGCCGGCACTCCAAGCACGGTTCTCAATCCTTTACCGGAAGGATGTATAACCTCCTTTGATGAACTTAAGAAACGGTTTATGAGAACCCCCATGCTGCATGGATCTATGACAAGGATGAAAGATTCTCATGGACTATCAAGCAAAGGAGAATGAGTCTATTTCCTCCTTCCAGGTTCGGTTCTAGACGGAATTCAACCTCGTCCCTAGCGCCGACCACTAAGATGGGGCCGTCATAGCCTTCATCAGGGTCACGATAGCAAGTTCAAGAAGTCTTAAAAGCCCTTGAGCCTGTAGGAGGTCAACGAACGTGCTTATAAGTACATCCAAATAGAGGTGGCGGAGAAAATAGCTGAGAAAGTAAGTGGAAAGTTGCCTTGGAACATATTCAACATTTCCAGCCCCGAGTTGAAAAGGAGAAGCTTTTTGGACCGGATCCGCACACCGGTCAGGGATACTATGTAGAGATCTTCCTCGGGAATGCTTTCTCCCCGCCTGTGATGACAAAGGCGGAGGCAAAAGTGAGTAAAGATTGAATACTACCGAGCCCACGGGAAATAATATATTCCGGGAGATTGAAAAGCCAAGCCGATGGTATGTCGCGTTTTCAAGTAAGAACCGTTAGTACAAGAAGGCGCGAGCAAGCACGCAAGGTATTGGCGCGCGACCACGGCCGGTGAGCATGACGACAAGGCATACCTCAAGATCGAGATTGCCAAGCTCGCATGGTAGGGCAATTAAAGAGTACATTAACGAGATTTAGAGCAATTGTGTGCTTTCAATAGGACGAATGTCGGAGCTCGACGATCCTCCTAATATTACGTGAGGTAAACGTCATTTTTTGTAGAGATAGTAATGGAGAGATTTCGGGGAGTCAGCGACGGAGCCAGATGCTATGCGGATATCTATGTCGTAACGGCATACCAGTCCCCGGATCTTCATTCTCCTAGTGACTTCGAGGGACAGTGCCCCTGGGCCGAGGACCTCGCCTACGATCACACTGCGGATCGCTTGAACTCTCGAGGTGCTCGAATGTCGGGTACCACAAAGACGGGGTGGAGTTTACCATCGTGACATGTCCGCGGGGCTTACAATGGCTCTTGGTTGGCGTGTTATCATTGTCCCAAATAGGTCGCTGTTTCTTTAATTCACTTAAATGGCATCTAGAGCAGCCTTAAAGTTAAGGCAAGCAGGATGGCTTCTTGGCTTCCACGTCAAGACATGCACGGATGGGTGCCTCGGATCCTCATCCAAGAGAAGTTAAGGAAGCTCCGTGATAGAACGTGCACCCCCCCGCAGTGCCCGAGGAGAAACCCCCCGCCAAAGGGAAGTCGCGTGAGGATATAGCTCCTCAGCTGCCTCCCTTTAACGAATGATCCAACCAAGGTCTTAAAGATAGTACAACCCCGAGTGCAGCGACAAAGGAGATTCTCATTCGGTCCTCCTGAGTACGTGGACATATTTGTAATGGGACCAAAGGATATGTGAGGCGAGGACCGGGCGGTGGCGGTCCATCGGCCGTAAGTGGACCCTCAATTATAAACCCATCAAGAGAAAGAAAAGTTGACCTTGGCCAAAAGCGAAAGTGCGGCGTAAGAATTGTGAAGAGTGTGAATAAAGCTGTGGAAGCATGCCATTCGGGCGCCGTTTATTTCAACTTGTTGGCTAATGTCGATTGGTCTCAAAACAAATGTAACGTGGAGGATGTGCATAGACTTCATCAAGATCAACAAAACCCTGCCCAAACTATCAACATGCCCACTACCCAACATCGACGGTTAGTAGATTCCAAATTGGCCGCTATAGTGGTGGATTTTTGATGCTCATGGGTATCACCAAATCTTCACGGTCGAGGAAGATGTGGAGTAAGACTGCTCGGCCGCAAAAAATAAGGCCTTCGGATCAAGAACGCCGGAGCCAAATATCAAACGAATGGCGAATAAGGTGTTCTTTACCAGATAAAAGTAACACGGAGATATACACGTGATCAATGCTCATAAAGAAATGGGACGCCCAAGGTCCCGAAACGAACTCCTCCTCCGGTTTCGAGAACCCGAGGAAATACAATTCCTCGGTTGAACTTGTATAAGTGCATGTTTGGCGTAACATCCAAGTTTCATGCATACTTATCAATGGATCAAGCCCAATACGTACAAGATCACAACAATTCAAAGCATATAGAGTCCCAAAACTCAAGAGAGTACATAACGACTACCTCGACGAATCATACTTTAACACGATTCATATCCAGAGCCGGCAATCGGAACCTTCCCTTCTTCAAGGCCATCAAGAAGTGGAAAAAGAGTTCAATGGGACTGGCAGGATTACGAAGCAATATTCCAAAGTAGCTTAAAGTTCTCTATCTCAAGTCCCTTCGGTTTTTGGAAAAACCAGTGGCAGGGGATATTCTCCAGTTATATCTGGTGGTTTTGGAGCATGCCCGGAGTAGTGTGTTGATAAAAGAATAGGAAAAGGTTCAGAGGCATGTTTACTACGCCACCGAGTCACGGTATGAAATTTAAACACCTGCATCCTTAACGGAAAAGCTATCAAATTGCAATCACGGATCAATCGTTGAGGCAAATTTTGGATAATCAAAGCGTCCGACGCACTGTCAAGTGAGCCATGAGTTAAATGAGCCACCTGTACAAACCGCATGCTATCAAAGCTCAAGAATTAGAGGATTTTGTGGTCTAACGCACTCCACCTGGCCGGGTTTCGAGAGACACCCGAGCTGATCAAATCTTCAAGGAAACGAACAACTAAGTCAATATCTAAACACTTCAATGGTTTAACATTAGCAAATGCTTTCATGGGCGTAACACATCCATATGCGATCGCTTCTCACCTGTCGGGTCGCCACGCTAAGCGGCGATTTTAAAATTAACAATACCATAGAAAGGTTGGTTGGGTACCTGAGAAGGGTCCGCAAACTTGCCAAACTTTTCCAATTCACATATGGAAAGACGTGCTCCAGGAGTGGACCAAAGAGGTAAAGATTTCATTGCTTACTGGCTGCAGGGTACGAGACACTCCCTAAGCGGTAAGGGAACGGGTAAGTCTTCCACAAAGCGAGATAATGAATAATGCAATTTCGAGAGAGAGCAGTGTCCCCTCGAGATATGGTATCAAATCGCCTTAGACTTCGAGGAGTAGGACCTTACCCCAAGCATCCTCCAGCTACTAATAAGCATCCGTACACCCCGCTGAGGATATCATGAGATTCCAGTCCACGCTCAAAATGCTTAAGTAACGAGTGGTGCTAAGAATCGATAAAGTGCCCAAAAAGAAGTCGCATTGGCAATGATGGAAGCCATAATAACGCAAGAGCTCCTAACGAAAAGATCCTACGATCGAGTAGTTATTGTCGTGCCAAGTAGCCAGACGCTAAAGCCACGTAAAGTAGACGCGATTCATGCCAGAGACACGCCAATATCCCTCATCAGCCTCCTCAAGAAATATTTAGTATGATTTTTCCAATTCCATTCTACCAGTAGGGAGTTGATATAGTAGATCTCGAGAATACCGGATCCAAGAGGTACGCCATCGTAAATGACTACTTCACCAAACGGGTCGGGTTTGAAACCACTCCCCAACATGATCGGGGAGCATGTACCAGTCTTGAAATAAATCTTCACAAGGCTCGATTCTCCTGGTGTCAAGTGCATAATGGGACCCAGCCACAGCGGAAATTGAGGGTCTCAAAGGCGAAATTTACATATCGCAACACAAGCCAAGCCAACGAATTACATGTCATTTAAACGGTAATCTTCAAAGGCGTAGCAAAGCGGTCGCAACAGAGGGTGGTACATCGAGCTTCCATCAAAGATATGGTCGCTCTAACAACCCCAATCCGACCACCGAAACCCTTCAACCCGGCTCAGATCCGCCTCAGAATAAAGCGGCATTCACGGACAAGGCTCGAATATAAATTACGATGAACTAGCTAACGCCAAGTAGGCTTACTAATTCTCAACCCGACTCGCTTGGAAGAGAAACGAGATGCGGTGGTGGATAAACGGCCAAATACAGCGTGCGTGGTTTTCTTACTACAACAAGAGACGGTCCGAACCCTGCATTACCCTTGTTAGGAAGATTTTTCCGTTCTAAGAAAGAAGACTCTCAAGATCCGCCTCGAAAATCCGAAAGCTGTAGTCTCCTTGGGAGTGACTGCATATCATCCGGAGGTAGTGAGACCAATCACATATGAACTTGAAACTGGAGAAAGGGCCAAAGTGTCACGAACGCCCGCCATCTAAGAAAATTCTACATGTAAAAGTTCCCTTCTTATTATTATTTCGAATAAAAGACTTGATTGATTAAAAACTATTTTATCCTTAAAAGTTCTATATAGATTAGAAAAAATCAATCGAGCCAAGTCGATACTTGAAAGGCATCTTTAGAAAAAATTGAAAAAACTGCCTAAATATTTAGCAAATTCTATCGCCTAACCGACGTATATGACCGAATCCCCTTTATCGAATGTAAGCAGTGGTGTCTCGGGGGTGTAGGAGATATCCCATGCACAACTCTTCCCCGGTGTAGATCCCATTTCTCAAGTGTATATAAACAATGGGAAGGACCCGGAAAAGGAATAAACATACGAAACTCTAAGAACCCCTAGTTACAAGAGGTCGAGATCATCCTTCTAATCGAAGCGTTGTGTCGAATCTCTGTGAGTAAGACGGAGGAGTAAATACTCAATCGCAAAAAAGAGAACTTATTTGGGGACGAAAAATTGAACAAGGTAAAACAGTAAAATTCAGCACAAAGATAAAAGACAAAGGCTTTTATTCATCCACTACTGGGAGTACAAAAGTCATATATAAAAAAAAATCCTAAGGCTCAGTGAGAAAGGAAGACAAGTGCGATATAAGGAAAGCGGCCGAGTGTCATCAAACCGGGCAGTGGAACCGGGCGCTTGTACCTCGCGAGCCGAGTCAGGACTCGTTCCATCACAATCTAAGGCCATGTAACAGTGCCCCGGACTCATTGCCGGGAGTGATCTCGGGCGGCACAGCGCAGTCCTCCCTCTCCCTTCGAACGACCTGGCCGCACATGACGAGGAGCAACCCTCCTCTTCTCGTGGTTCAATCCCAAGTGAAGGCTCGACGGCCACCACTCAGCGTAACCCCGGAGTCGGCCTCAATCTATCTACCTCGCACGTTTCGCCGCCTCCCCGTCCGCCTCCAAGGTCATGGTACAGGGAAGACTCGCCGCTAGGCCATGGTACTAAGCCGCCTGTGTTAAAAGCGGTCAAACAGTGGAACGAAATAGAACAAAGTTAAGCAAAGAGTACAAAAAGGAATTGATTTACCTCGCAGCCCAAAAGCCGGTAGACTTCATGGCTACGAGACCACCGAATAAATGGACCTTAAGCATAAGATGGCCACAGGCGAAGACTCCTGGCAATGTACGAGCCATCCAAATGGCCCACAGTTTAAGTGACTTTTAAGGTATAACGTATAAGACGCTTCACTAAGCGAGGCGGTTACGAAAGTATATTAAAAGAAATTACTCGACCCCCTTTAATTCCACTGAATCCATTATTACCCTATAATAATTGTGCAATCAAGACCCGATCAAGTAACAGTCCAAACCACTATAAAAGGTAAACCTTGAAGGCAATCAAGTAAGTTCACTTTGATATCCAAATTACATACACATGTTTCCAAACTCTCTCGATCCCCCATCGATTTGATTGTCAAAGTGTTTCTGGCTAAGCAATCGGTCTTTGTTTTGTAGATATTTTCATTTGGCTAAGGCATATCGAAGCACAACTTGGAAGACTTGTAATCTGGTCCACCACCGAAACGGAAATATGTCATCAACAAATTTCGCTGCCTCATAAATACACGTGTAGTAGTACTTTGCTCATGATTAACGCTTGGGCGCCAGACAGAAGTCTTGCCCACATAAATGCCACTAATATACAATATTAGGGCTACTCTTATTTATACTTTATATAAAAAGAATTATTTAAGTGGAAGTTATCTGTATGAGTTCATTAAAAAAATTCATAGTTAAGAAATCAAAAGTCAAGAGTAATTATAGTGTGCCATACTGCTTACATTGCCATCGTTGTTGGAATTGAAAAAACTAAAAGAATTGAAAGTGACATAACAGTAACTTATCAAAACAACCAATGTCGGTAGGATGCCACAAAATACATTCAATTTTCTCTTCCAAGTTGGGAGTGACGCCACTCCAATCTATGCCTTCCCCGATAAATCAAGCTTAACTACTTGAGTAAGAAAAATCATCGCGATTTTTATAATGTGTTGAAAATCCGTATCATTGGTATCTCTAATCATTTGAAACCAAAGGAAAAGAACTTCCGCAAATTTGGTCGATAGTAAAGTATTTGAATGGTTTGCATGGTTGCTTACAATCGGATGGTTGGTGTTTTCGGTATTATATTTTGTAATTGGTAATTCAGATCCAGTAATGGTAGTTGTTGTTTTTTTATCTTATATTATTTGGTAAAGTCTTGATGCCAATATAAAGTTGTATGGAGTGGTTATTTGGAAAATGGTTGTAATGACATTTAGGTAGAAAAACATTTCTTGATTGAGTAGGATGTAGTTGTTGAAAATGTTGGCCCTAGCATTGATAGTTGAATTCGAGTTACTGGTGTATGACCGACAGTTGTTCCTCCTAAAGTGTTGAATATTTGAAGCCAATATCCAATCCTTCGAGAGATTTTGTGCCATCATTGAGATAATAAAGCTATCAAATGTCGTCTCATTAAAAACGACATCGTTCATGTGAATCTAAATACTACACAAAATGCTAGAAATTCTAATAACGATCTCTTTGTTTTGTAAAGATTTTTTCCAAAGTTTGGAAAACCAAAAGAAAGAAAAATCAGTAACAATATTAAAAAGGGGAAATGGGGTAAGAAAGAGACATTGAGCCAAGTTAGAAAAAATGAGAGGATAATTTAAAAAGAGGTGTGAGTTACTCTCCGTATCATTAGCACAAAAGGGGGAAATTTGTGTTGATTTGGGATTTGGTTTTCAAGGGAATGTTAGTTTTGGTGGGTAATCTATTCAGAAGTAATTTTCAAAAGAAGCATTTAATTTTATGAGGGATTGAAACCTTCCAAAGCTTAGGCCTGAGGCTTTTAGGTATTTAGTTGAGAGAGTGAGGATTGATAATGTCGATGGAACTTTGATCATGATTTTTTATCATAAATTTCACAGGTTTTGATATCCTCTTTGAACCAAGATTTCTTAGCATGACCTCCATTTAGTCTAATTTTAATAATATCCTTGACAATGTTGGTAGGGAATATTTTAGTAAGGAGTTTATAGTTCCAACTATTACACTTCAAAGTAAGTTGAGAGACAATAGTAGGATATGGAGGTTGAGCTATGGGGTTATAGAAACTAGAAAGGTCATAAAAGTTGTCATTCTGAGAGTAAGCAAGCCATCTATCATGCCAAATATCAACCGAGGTATCAGAATTAATGACCCAACTCCTATATTTACTAAATTTATGAAGACCAGCTTGGATACTTTTCCAGTCCCGTGAGGCTTTTTTTGGGGTAATGAGTCAATCGGGAAAAAATTTAGATAATGTTTAGGTTTGAGGATCTGATTGGTTGGTAGGTGAGGTTTGAAGAAGATGTAGCATTAAGAAGGAAAATTAAATCGTGTAAGTGTTTAAAGTTTAAACACCATCCTTGGTTTTAAAATGTGGAAACTTCCAATTAATCTAGTGGATTTTTTCTGGGTGAGCACCTCCCTAGAGAAAGTTATCAAAGATTGTGTCTATATTACCAAGAGGGATTTTGTATATACTCATAGGATATAATTAATGAGTGTGACACGACCGGCAAAATTCAAGAGTTTGCTATTCCATGAGAGAATGTTATTTTTGAGCTTATCAATGATATCCAAGAAGATTTGTCTTCTATTTTTGGTGATATCAAGAGGAATACCGTGATATTTTCCAAATCTTAAAGACTCTGCAATTTCGAGTGTGGCAAAAGTGTTATTTTTTGTAGTTCTCAGGGTGAAAGTACATACGAAATATCTAATTTAATTATTATTTTTATAATCTCGTAGAGTTTCAGAGAATCTGATATATAACAATTGATGTTATTTTTATCTTCATGAAATCTAATAGCAGTGATCCCCTCAAGCAAGAGCACAAAGTTAAGGCTCGAGGTTTTAGTAGTCTTATTGTTCACTAGAACAACGTAATTAAACTCGATATATACGATGTGTGGAAAATACTACATATATACGAAAGATAAATACAAATCCATAGTTCCGTGGATCTTAAAGTGTGTACTACATTATTAAATACAAAAACATATATTTACAATATACGAATAAACAGAGTACTTACATCGCAAATGATGAACTCCATTAAAGTTCCACGCGCTTCAAATTCACAACGTGAATTTGACTTCCCTTCAGCCTCACAGAATATCAATCGTGATGACATCTCTACGGCCCAGCCACCAGAGGGTCAATCAAGAACTAATTTATGCTAGTAAACAAAGTGACAACAAACTAAAAACCCCAAAATTCTGGGAGAATTCTCAAGTGGGCGGCTACTTTGCACATGATAAAAAATTTTCAAAAACTTACGATGAAAAACCCTAAAGTTTTTCTTATATAGGGCTAAAGCTAAACAAGCCCGATAATCAACCCAAGAGTATTAGTTTTGACTCTTCGTTAACTCGCCTCCGTTAAGACACTATCGAGTTGAACTATTTAATTAAGCTAATTAAATAGTAACGAGTCAATATCAATAATCTTTCAAGTTATCGCATAAATACTAATTACTCTAATCAATTAAATAACCATTTTAATTGATTCTATTTTGTTCAATCGATATTCTACATAAATGTAGAACCCTTGTAATTGAAAAATACATTTCTCAATTATATAGTTCTCTTTTTAATTTCATACATGAAAATATAACTCCTTTCAACGGCCACTGTATTTAAGGTGACCTCTAGGCTCGTGATAATAGTAAGTTGTATAATAATAATAATTAACCAATTACTATTATTATAAATTCCATTAATGAGTAGCATCTAGCAATCGTCATAACCCTTAAATTATCATGGCATCTACAATTAGTAATATACAATTACTAAGTTGAACACTAAGTTTTGATAAATCACATTTAACCCAACCGTAAATGAATTGATACACAATTGTCGCAACGGCACAATAAATGGAATCACCCCTCATTGATTTCCAACACTCCCACTTGCCCTCGACGACATCTTACAATTCTCATCACGCATCTCTAGTCGTAGGCTGGGTCCATAAGAAGCTCGCTAAACACCCACAACTTTACTCGAGTATGAAACCGAATAAGCATTTATGGCGCCCTGCTAAACTAATCAAGACTAACCGTGCGAGGCCCGAGATCTTCCTTGTATATCAAGAACGGACAAATCCCTCCCAATATATCAACATCTATCAAGACTCACCGCTAGCTGACCTAACATATGCCGCTATAATCCCCGCTTAAGGCGCACGTTGTCATAGTCAAAGTACGTGAGTCAGATAACACATATAGTTATACATCGAGGTCTAAGAATCGACAAACCTAAAATTCTAAACAAATGTCATAGACACGTATAAGGTTGGCTATCTTCTATGAATTCGCTTCGTCAAGGCCAGCCTCCCCGGGGCCACTGCCGCCCTTACCTGAATCGATCTAGTCCTCAGCAGTTAACGTGATCAATCTTGATCACTAATCAAACACTATGTCATATGACGCTCTCTCCCTAACTAAAGATTCAACCAAGGGCGAAATTCTTAAAACATATGGTGACATGTGAAACAACATATTAAAATATGTGCTAGTTAAAGAATATCTCAAATATTTTATTCACATAACACAATAGATACATAATCGACTCCCACTTAACCTAACACTATCAAGGATATCTGTCTAAGACCTATGTTCGCCGGCCTTCATCATGCTTGGCCTCGACTTAGTAGTTTAGGCAGTGGGTCGGCCGATTGGCCTCCCTCAAGCTTACTTACATACTTTCACATCACCTCTATCAATCATATCTCTAATCAAAAGATACTTCTCGAAAGACGTGTCGGATTCATGGACAGTGCTCCTTACCAGCCTATCGCCCAAAGATTGGCCACAGCATCTCCAATCGTCCCTCAAATGCTAGGTACTCACACCAAGTTCGGTCACGAACTTTATCCAACATGCTTCTTTACCGCTTCAAACGGGCCGAAGCATGCATCAGATTCTCAGAGTGTAATCGGCACGCATTCGCTTGGAACTCTCCAAGATAATCGCTTCCACCGCTGGTGACAAAAATACATACCTGCATCAAACCATAGTCGCCTCTACGCTTGAAAACCGGCGTCGTGTACCTCAAGCCACCGCTAACTCCTCATCTCCACCATATACCAAGAAGCATCTTTGGCTTCCCTCGATATTTCAAGATGCACTTCACTCCAAATCCGCTGGCTTTCACCTAAATTAGCTTGGTATCTACTGGTTACACTTAGTGCATAAGACATTATCAAAGTCTAAGCACAAAGACGGCATAAGCGACGGATCCTATAGCCGTTGCCAGTGTGTATGTTCTTCATTCTGCCTATCTCAAAGATTGGGTAGCTGGACATCAGCTCGCCGGAAGTCAACTCCATGTCTCACGGGGAGATTACTCTTCTTGGAATTACTCATGTTGAACCTTTGTAGTACCTTATTCACATAAGTATCCTGACAAAGTCCAATCAGCCTCCTGGCTCGATCCCGGTGGATCTTTATTCCAAGTATATATTATGCTTCGCCTAAGTCCTTCATTGAGAAACATTCTTGCTCAACTCTGATCGTGAGTTTAGTAACTCTACGTTGTTTCCACGATAAGTATGTCATCTATTACGCCGCATCTGAAGGATACATAACTCCTCTTACCTTCTTGTATACACAAAGTATTCTTCTTCTTCGCTCGATTTAAACCAAACTCTTTGATCGATTCATCAAACGTATTCCAATCAAGGGATGCTCGGCTAAGCATCATAAATGGACTTTGCAACTTGCATACCTTCTTAGGTATCAGACATGTGAAGCTCCGGAGGTTAAATGCATGTGGCCAGTTATCTTCCTCTAAATTTCCATTCAAGTAGTGTCTTTACATCCATTCGCTATACTTCATAGTCAATAAACGCAAAGAACGCGCTAAGATTATCCGACGGATTTAAACATAGCCACCGGCGGTAGCAAGTTTCGGCTATAGTTCACTCCGCAGGAACTTGTTTGAAACCTTCGCTACAAGTCTAGCTTTTGAAAAACATCAACGCTCAAGGCCTTTATCATGTTTTCTCTTAAATATCCATTTACACTCACTGGCGAGCCCCATTTGCAATCTCAAATGCGACCAAACCTCGCTTTCGTACATAGAATCCATCTCGATTGCATGGCTATTTGTCATTTGTCGCCATCTCGCTATTCATTGCTTCTTTGTAAGAAGTAGCCTCGGGCTACTTTCAACGATGAAAGTCACCGCGCTCGCTGTTCACAGGCGATCCCTCGGCTGATCTCCTGTGGTCAAGTTCTTCCACGCTGCGGATCAAGAATCGGGTCTTCTATGAAAGAAGCGTTCCACTTGTGGTGTGTCGATGCCTCTCGCATTAGACGACGACATCGACTCTTCATCACGAGCTTCATCAAGATTTAACACCATTACTTCTACCCTTCGACAAATAATCCTTTCAAGGAATACTCCTTCTAAAGAATGAAGCATTTTATTCTCCTCGCTCTCGCGCAGGGGCAGAAGAACTTCAACCTGCTTTCCCTCGATATCCTATGAAATAGCATTTTTATCATATTTGGGCGCAAGCGTCTTTTGTTAATCTCTTAACATGCCTTCACGCCCCCCAAATCTTTAGAAAACCCAACTCGGGAATCTTCCCAAACCACAATTCATGGGAGTTTTATCTCACGAATTTGCTGGACATCTGCTAAGGTAAGTGCCAAGGCCAAGTGCATATCCTCGTAAATTAATCGTAGATCGATAGGCTTCATCATAGATCGAACTTACATGTCGCTAGTGGTTCGATTTCGACACGCCATTATTTCGCTGAAGCCAGGAAACAATACCACACTCTCTAAGACGCTATATTGAATCAAGTGCGGGATCAAATATTCTCCAACCCTATCTAATTTGAGAATCTTTTATTATCTTGTTCAATTGGTTTTGTACTCTCATTTTGGAACTCCTTGAATTTCAAAGGGACTCGTGGTTTCGTTGGCCTCATCGTATACACAAACCGCATCTACTATAGTCATCGCAACGAATTAAGTAGCTTATAACCTCCTCAGACATGTGTTTGTTGGCCCACATACATCGCCAAGTGCATTTATCCCCTTAATAAATCACTTGCCCTTTCATTTAAGCCGCTGAAAGGCATTTTTGGTCATTTTGCCCATGTAAGGCGCATCACTCACACTTATCGTGATGATTCATAATCTAAACTCTTCAAGTATTCCACCGGAGTGAGCTCTTTGATTCGGTTCTCGCACGTGACCTAGTTCCGCAACGCCATAGGTATGTTTGGTTTATTTCGTTAGGCTTATTCCTTTAAGTTTATGTTATATGACTCATTAATCATGTCTAAAAAACGTGTGATAGACCATTTTCGCGGAGACGGTACTCAAATACTACCCCATTCCCGCGAGTATCCTAAATTATCTGATCTATTGAAAATGAAAAACCATCATTATTCAAAAACAGAATAGAAATAATATTCCTACAAATTACAGGTACATAGTAAACCGGTGATAAGTTCAAAACAAAGTGCCCGGCAAATTTAAACTAACGGATCCTACCGTTAAGGGCCGCAACTCGCGCCATTTCCACACGCATCCATTTCGAGTCTTTACTTCGACTTGAGTTCCCGCATATTACGACAAATACGAGAACTAAACCTTGTCTAGCACCCACTTAAGTAGAATTAGAAGTTGTGTGCCAAACTTCAATAACATCTCAATTGAATTCCTACATGCCGCCGCTGACCCTCGGCTCGCAATGCGCATGTCATCCGCAGGCACCCCTTGCCCCTTCTGCCTCGCGACAAGCATCGCTGGGAAAGAATCCATTAAAGAGGGGAAAGTCGAAGACCTCTTGTTCATATCCAAAAAATTCATTAGCATCAAGAATGTCATTTGTTTGGCTTTAATCTCGGTAGCTCGATCGACCTGCACTCCTGCCATAGCTCACGTACCTGCACATATCGCACAAAAGCAGTATCATGTAATAAAGAAACTCAACTTCAGTTTATTCTGCAGATCCCGGGCGATCTCGCACTGCTTGGGCCGATCCATCACCTCAAGCGCAATCGAACCGCCCGGTGATTTCGGCCTCGTTAGCCACTGCAGCAACGAAAGTTTCTGTGATTACATGCCCTCGCACGCCTCGCATTCACTCAAGAGTTTCCTTCCCGATAAATGTCATATACGTGATACTATCAATAAGGGCTGCAGAGCCCTAAACTGCTCCATCCGAAAAGATAAGACACTTTTAAGGCTAGAGTCCTTCTTATAACTCATATTTCTTCCGTGCGCATACACAAGTCCCTTTAAGGTCTTATAGAATTTCTTTATACAAGACGTATTCAACTCGCAACTCAAGCACAACTGAGACCACGCCCCTGCAATTTGCACCATCATACACGCAAATGAAAGTTAACGTAGTTTGAAGCAGAAGCCCTAAAGGGGTAGCAATACTGTAGCCATATATTAATTTACAAGAATAAGTAAATAAAATAATGCACTCAAGAACTATCATGCTAAAAACACTTACAAATAAATTGTAAAAGCAAATACTAATACTTCAAATCTTCACGAATATATTAAGATCAAGACCTTATTACACTTAAATTCAAACGGCAACACCGCTACATTTTGAATCCAAGCATAATAGTAAGTTTGCCAACCAATTATGTAAAACTACATAACTCTTTTTGGTGTGTCACTAAGATCCTTACAAGACGCTACTCCAACATTTTTATCTCCGAAACCTGTTAAGCATACCAATTAAACCAAAGTGTTACTCGATTGATCATCCGGTGCCCCTGCCAACGCATGCACATTTAAAAAGATATAATATAAAAAGCGGAAATTAATTAATTGTAATGCACATTCAAGAGATATACGATATGGCCCCCTAACCTATTACAAAAAGATTTATCAAATACTAACATAAGTCCTAATTTCTGTATCTTGTACTTCCGGATCCAACCGAAGTCCATCAAGTACCACCACCGCGAAATTTATCTTCAATATCTTCACTGCTACAATATTTATATACTAACCTATATCTTGCATACCATGCTCAAGTAGTAAAAACAACAAATAAATAAATACAAGAAAATACGACTGTACGTCATTTACAACAATACTGCCTCAAGCAGACCTAAAAAACAAATAAATGGGCCATATCTATATATTCTCCATTCCAATCACCATTACAACATAGCACTTTATTAAATCATATAAAATGAACTTAATAAATATTTTAAATGGCATCGAAAGTACGTTTAATTATCAAATTAATTAATCCATGTAATACACATATTAAAATTAATTAATATAAACTCAATTATCATACACATGTCAACCAATAATTATTATCAATAATTATTAACTTATAATAGGTAACATTCATCATAAATATATTCTAAAATATATTAAGTAGTGAAATTGTTACCATAAATGTTATATCACTTTAAATGCCATTTAAAAGATATAATATAAAGGAAATTAATTAATTGTCATCACATAATTAATTACAATCAATTAGGTGATTAAAATGACAAATAATTAATAAAAAAACCGAATATAAATTAGTCCCATAATTTAGGAAACCAAAACAAGGAATAAATTCGAATTGTGTTTTCAAAATTAGCAAGACACGTCATAACGTGTGGGCTCTGATTTAATCGGCCGACTACGTCGTAACATGGGACACTGGCGCCCCGGGCCGCCAAAGTCGCCGTCCGTCAGTTGTTTGGTACTGGGGTGGGCCCGCCCGATCCCGAGCCACACCGACGCCCCGTAGGGTCGCCGAAGTCGGTCGCCGATTTATGGTAATAATACCATATTTAACTCGGCTTTCTATTTTAATTTTAATTCGTTTGTAAAATCGTTGAGGTTTTCAAAATTTTCAAAATTTATGAAATTCGAACACATTAAACTTCATAATTTCTTGAACAAATCCCACTGGTCGTTCATTAAAATAAATTTTATATTTAATTATTAATTAAATAGTCCATAAATCTCAAAATTGTTTTGAGGCACTTAGAAAAATCCAAAAAATTATGAAATTTAATGGAGATCTTCTACATGCTATCTGGGTTCCAGAAACAATTAGTTTGTAATTTTATAAAAAATTCTATTACGATATACGAAAGATAAATACAAATCCATAATTCCAAGTGATCTTAAAGCCGCTTACTAAGCATTATTAAACAAAACATATATTTGCCAATATATTTAATAAACAGAGTACTTACATCGCAAGCAACAAGAAATTCCACAGCCTCCACGCTTCAAATTCACAACGTGAATTTGACTTCCCTTCAGCCTCCTCATTGTAATATCAACAATCGAGATATTCTAATGGCCCACACCAGAGTGGGCCAATCGCTAACTAATTTACGCTAAGTAAACAAGCGATTTAAATAAAAAACTAAAACCCCAAAATTGGGAGAATTTCGCCGTGGCGACTACTTTGTGGTTTTTGGATAAAATTTTCTCAAAAAACTTACGATTTAAAACCATAAAGTTTTGCTTATATAGTGCTAAAGTTAAAATGTTCTCGACAAGAACCCAAGATACTGCTAATTCCTTATTAGCCTTCTAAGAAGAAGACTAATGAATAAGACGAGTCAACTATTTAACAAGCTAATTAAATAAGAATGAAGTCAATATCAATAATCTTCATATCGAGCAATACTGTTCATTCTCGAATCAATTCAACAACTATTTAATCGATTCATTTGTTCAATCGATATTCTACATAAATCGAAATTCTGTGAATTTCAGAAATACATTTCTCAATTATAAGGGCTTCTTTCTTTAATTTCATACAATTTAAATATAACTCAACGCCATCAGATGCTGCCAGCGACCTTCTAAAGCTCGATAATAAGAAAGTCAGATAATAATAATAATTGACCAATTACTATTATTATAACGATTAACGTAGCAGCATCTAACAATCGCCATAACCCCTTAAATTATCATGAGAACTCACCCGCATTATGCAATTACTAAGTTGAACACTGCTCGGAGCAATCACATTTAACCCAATCGGTAAATGAATCACACAATCGTCGCAACGCATAATAAACTAATCAATTTCAGCCGATTTCCAATGCTTTTAAATTTTCTCTACCCATGTATTAAATATAATATTCGATTCATATTATTAATGCATTGTTATTGTCGATTGAGTGTAAGAGGTTACACTCATATAACGATACCAAATAAATAATATGATTACAAAATTTATCCTGTTCGATGTATAATAGTAAGACACTATTAGGGAGAAATTGCAATTGTTGGTATTTACCCCATATCATTTAATTAAATGGGTTTAAAGGCTGATCGAGATTTTGTAAAACTCACATTTTGTGTCGTCGATATATTGCTAGTCATGATCACTGAGTCAAACGCTGTCAAGTTGTAGATAAAGTCTCCTTATCCATATTCCGCAGCATATCTCGTAGGAATCGTGAATTTGATTTAATAATAAATTAGTTGTTATTTTAATTAATAAAACCCAACAGTGGAAGCATTCATGTATATTACATTAGCGGTCCACAGTTTCAAGCCACGTCACGATAATAAGGGTGCATCGGTTCTAATAGTTTGTGGTAAGAAAAATTTGAAAAGAGAAAGATCAAAAACGGGTACGAGTTTAATTGACCTAAGCGGACGGTTATGTGGATCTTTATCCAAACTAGATCTCCTTAAAGCTCGTGCTCGGTGAGATTCACTACAATAACAATAAAAAAAATACGGGCAGGCCAATGGCTCACCCCTCAAGAGGATTTTCGTTGACGCTGGTTCGGGGCTGAGCCGATTCCTCAACTAAGCGCCGGTTCAAAAAAATTGTTCTCAAGCGGCTCGGCAGATCGGATCACTAAAAGACTCGATACGATCTAGAAGCCTTTGGGATACCCGATCACCCAAACGGCGCATAGAGGCTCAATCACCCAAAGAGGGATACGATTAGGATATAAACGCTATACTACGAGCTTGTAGATACGACAGACGTCAGATATCGCCAGTTGATAACCACTGCTTTCAGAAAAGCGTAGAGGTTTTTATAACAGAGTATTATGTGTCTTAAGTTATTGCTTTCCGCCTTCTTTTGAAAATAAGTCGGTATATCTATATTCGGCTTCCGTGCACCCAACTGTTTACGGAATGCCCAAAACTTCTTGATTTATTTTCTGCTCGCTTCTCGTCAATAAGCCGGGCTAACGTTTCTACACTTCAATACTCAGTGTGCATATTATACTTTATTTTATTAATCGCTTGATTTTGTATATCGGAAGAGCTCTTTACTACTCGGAAGGTCCTCGAAAGCCTCGATACGCGCTTACTGCTGCTTTACGTGACAATCCCAGCTCTGCTCGACTCATAGCTTTAGTATATTTTGGTGGCTCGCTTTGACATATTTTTCCAATTTGATCCAACTCCAATCAGAGTACGACGGGCCAAATCTAATTTTAATTAATAAATTTCAAATATAAGAGGAAAAATTAATTAATATAATCCAGAAAATCCTTAGTTCTCTAGAAATTTTTCTCGTGAATTCGTAGATACTCTATTTTCCCATCCCAAATAAATCCAAACGCCTACTAGCAACACGATAGGAGAAACCTACAAGCACTGCAAAGCTAACAAGTCATCTGAAAAAATCTCAATGGAGAAAGCTGCAAGAAACTACAAATCTCAAATCAAATCAAATCAAATACACCACAAGAGGAGTAAACCCAAAGATTCTCAGAAAACTCAAGCTAACGCGAAGAAAGTTCTCGCAGCTTAATCTCTAGAATAAGAATCTCAACAAATCGAGCCGAAATCAGGCTCAAATCAAGAAACTAGCAAATGTTTGGAGATAAATTTGTATTTTCCAAGTGTATGAATATGATGACTACACTTGTGTTGTTTTGACCTTAATTAAATAAGTTAAATATTTTATAGAAAGAAAACAAGTGTAGTGATGATATTGATACATGTAAAAAACCCTAACAGACATCTCCTCGACACTGAAGCACCCGTCCGCTGGCAAAGTAGAGAATGGAATCGAAAGTAAGTGGGTCGGAATTCCATTTGTACATTAAGCAGAAGATCCCTTTCCATATACCCACTATACCGCGGCCTCAGGAGCAGTATAAGATCATTGTCAATAATACTAACCAGCCTTTCGACCATGTTTGGCTTCAGACCACTCAAGATGGGATACCTATTCACCCTTTGGAGTCTCTCATTATTCTTTATGTTTATTTTGCATATCTTCCGTCAATATTTGTTCTTCTTAACATCTATATTTTACCCTGCTCAGGGAGAACTTCTCCCTGGGGATTTTGGCCGATAAAAAATGGAATTCAAATTGCGCCTGTGGAACCACCTCCATTGGACTGCACTCCTTTCAAGATCGTCGAACATGTTAGAGACTTGAAGGAACTAGCAGCTAAATTGCGAAATGTGCATGAATTCGCTGTAATTTCAATATATTCGTCTATTATAATGTCCTGTAGCTGACTTCATTTTAGAATTTATTGTCAAATACTTATGCCATAGCTTTACTTTTCCGTTGCTATAAATGCACATATATAATTTTCTTTCTTTTGGGACTTTAATTTTCTTTTATGGTGCTATAATGTCATTTTAGAATTTATTGTATTGATTGATTGTTTAGTGTTTTCATGTCAATTTAATCAATGTCATGCTCGATTTGTTTGTTATCTAGGTTGATTTAGAGCATAACCAGTATCGATCCTTTCAAGGATTGACATGCTTGATGCAGATTTCTACGAGGAATGAGGATTTTGTTATTGACACACTTAAACTTCGTATTCATGTTGGTCCGTACCTCAGGGAAGTATTTAAAGATCCATCCAAGAGAAAGGTAAATGTTCTGATTGTTGTCTTTGTTGTCAAGTGTCAACATATATGTTCAATAACTAAATTGTTGGACATGAGCATGGGCTTAGGTAATGCATGGAGCTGATAAGGATGTCTTGTGGCTTCAACGAGACTTTGGAATTTACATTTGCAACATGTTTGACACTGGGCAGGTAAATAGTTGTTTTCCATTTAAGCGATGGTTTTGCCCTATAATTGGCATGATAATGCTATATCATTATGGGATTATCTGTTGATGAAATGTTTCTGTAGTATCAATTTGTTTTGCATGCTATTTGATTGTGATAATTGTAACCTATGGTAACCTTGGACATCTTAAATAATAGCACTGTACGCACCCACGGTCTAATAGTTCCAGTCTGCCAACGTCTCTCCAACTGCTCGCATTGAATTCTTTTCTTTGCTTCGGTAGTGAATCACCTACTAAAAAAAGAGGAACACCCTTTTTGGCAAGATGATACCTGGATCTAACCCCTCGAGAAAGCCAGGAGAAAAACTCTTTCTTTCCAAAGAGATTCATGAGTTCCAACTCAGATCTATGTAGTTCTTGACCCTTTTGTTAAACCAGTTCCTCTACTGTGGATTTTTTGTGCAGTTTTCGTATTCCAGAACCTTTCGTACAATTTTGTTTATTTAATTTAGCATCTTCTATACTGAATAAGAGTATAAGACACTCCAGTGGAATTGCATGTCAGATGTGCAAATGAATGGAGTGTTTCATCCTATGTTTTATTTCTGTTAGTTCTTCTACTTTTTGCCTTTTTGGTTTTTCCCTAGTCATACTATCGTGTGTTATGACTTTTTCATCCGGGATCAGCTTAACTAATATTGTATCGATCTTTAGGGTTCAAAGGTATTGAATCTGGAGAGGAACAGTTTGGAGTATCTGCTTAATCATTTCTGTGGACTCCAAGCTAACAAAGAGTATGATTGATGAGTGTTTAACAAAGACTTGCCTATGCAGATATCTGATCGTTATTTTGTTTACATGGCGCTGCAGATACCAGAATGCTGATTGGAGACTACGCCCGCTTCCTGATGAAATGCAAAAGTACATCTCTGTTTCCTGCTGATCTTCATGCCCTTGGCTCCTATTCTTTCTGGTCATTGCTTGATTGGGATTCTTAAAGAATTTTACATGTTGATCACCTGCCATATTTCTGTTATAATTCATAAATATACTTGTGGGTGCCCTTCCTTTGCTTTTCTGCTATGCACTTATCGAAATAAAATGCATCATAGAATATTCTTTTATAATGCCTGAATTAGATATATTAAGTTCTGTGGTTAGTCTGAGCTTTTTGGACTTTCCAACCTAACATGTTGATTCAACTAAGAACCAATAGGTGCTAAACTTCCTTTTGAGAAGTGTTTGAGCAATGGACCTGCTCACTTGTTGTAGGGACATTGGTTTGTAATAAAAGAACCATTGCAGAACAACTATATAGGTTTAAGACATTGTCTGAATTTAAACTATGCCATGTTCACGCTGTTTGCTGCCTTTGTGACAATTCATCAAGAATTGTGACCTTTTCAATATTGACTGGGAGTCCCATTCTCAAGTAAGCAGGCCTTGCTGCGTTAAGGGGATATCATTTGTGGATGTGTTGAGAACATGCCAGGATTTCGTAAATTCGTTATGTCCTAAACTTCTTAATTCTTATGTTATTTATAATATTAAAAGCAAGGCTCAATCGTTTATTTCTTTTGAGATGATGAAACTATACAAACCAACTCTTTCCGCATCCCTCAATTATCAGTTTCGTGGTCCCAGCAAAAGCATTCTCCATTATAATGAATTGACACAGAATTTCTGTCGCCTACTAATATCCGAACGAAATGAAAATGGCATGTAGATAGTGAAAATCCATAGTTACAAAAGAAGAGAGATGGAATTTTTCAGATGGCAGAGTGAGAAGTGCATTTAGGGAGAGAGCAGGAGAGGGAAGGGCTGGTATAAAGCACCTCTTTGCGATAATACATGGTTTTTTCTTTTGAACTAATCTGAACCCCATTCTATCTCATTGTGAAATTTGCTTGAAACAGGTGTCTATTTGTGTCCGTTTTTTTTTCGAGGCCAATAACGTTATATGATTTAATTCCATAATATCTTACCGGCTTCAAAATTTTGAATGAACTGTTTTTAATCTTTCATTGTTGTGACATGTGCTAGGTACGCAAGAGAAGACACACATTATTTGTTGTACATATATGACTTAATGAGGAAAGAATTGCTCTCATTAGATGCCGACTCCGAGTGTCCAGGAACTTCGTTACTGGAGGCAAGCATCATGCTTTTTCTCATCTAGTTAATTACTAAAGCAAAAAATTATGTGTTTGTTATATCAATTATGATGACGCTTTCTAAAAGAATTATATTTCCTAAATATAGTCTGCTGACATTAAATTATTAATACTTGACTTTGCTTCTTGTACTGGTGTCTTTTCCTTTTCATCGGCTGCTTGTTTGATTTTCATGTTATTATTTCATTCTATCTGCCTGTATGAGTAGGTACTTTGAAAAACTATTGGTGCACAGCTTAGTTGCCAGTCTTACTCTTGAAGCTGATTTAAGAAAATAGATTGAGCTTTTTCTTTATTTTTTAGATGTATTAAGCTTCTGATCTGTAGGAAGCAACTGTAGGAAAGCTGTTTATTGACCATCTGTCATGTGACATTTATCTAAAAAAATTATACATTTTTTTTGTTTCAAAGAACTTTGAAGTTCGTAGTGATTTCTGCTAATGTTGGAGCGGTTGTGTCATTATATTAATTTGAGGGAAGCTTGTGATGGCTTATTGACCATCAATTACCTGTGATGTTTCAGTTAAGGATTTTTTTATCTATCAGATAGAGAAATTTACTTTTGTGTAGGTGTACAAGAGGAGTTATAGTACATGTATGCTACTCTATGAGAAAGATCTTTTGACAGATAGCTCATTTCGAAGTGTATATGGGTAATGCTTGTTTCTGTCTCTGCATATATCTCGATGGTTACATGTCTTTGTTCTCTCGATCTGATTATGCAAACCTGGAAAACATTTGTAGTGTACCAGGTGCTGGTCTTAGCGCAGAGCAGCTTGCAGTTGTTTCCGTAAGTTCCCATAAGAAATTTATTTTTTTACTCATTGAGTGTTTCTCTATTGTCCATCCGATGCATATTTGGAGGGTGTCTGTCAAAACTTTTTTCCTTTTTCTAAGAGACTATAAGTCAACGTATTTGAAAAACATCCGAGGGGTAGCTTTTTCTGGAAAGTGTCTTATCAGCTCCAACTTACTTTTCTGAAAAACGTTCAAATATGAGCCATGTCCCTATACTTTGATTTTAGTCATCCCTTTAACCATTTTATATTCATCTGAATAGATCTCCACTATTTATTTTTACAGGCTTTATGTCAGTGGAGGGATGTTGTAGCACGTTCTGAGGATGAGAGTACTGGCTTTATATTGCCTAACAGGACTCTTGTGGAGATAGGTATTTGAGTATCTGACTATGTTTTAAATGTTCTATCTCTTCTCTTTTTACCGATCAACATCGATAACTGACAACCACCACCACCCTCCCTTTTGACGTTAAAGCTAAAGAGGTGCCTCTCACTACTAGCAAACTACGGCGGTTTGTGAGGTCAAAGCATCCGTATGTGGAGCGCAACCTTGGCTCCGTTGTTAGCATCATTAGAGATGCTATCCAAAATTCTGCTGCATTTGAGGATGCTGCGGAGGAGCTGAAAGTAAACCTTAAGGTAGTGTATGTCTGTAATCTATACCTTTAGGCAATGTTAAACCATTATGTGATTGAGGGTAACCCATCCAACTTTGTTGAATTTAGCAGAACAGAATCATTTTTATTAATAATACGTGAACGAAAAGAATGTACTTTAGTAAACCATTGGAAAGAGTCATCGCCAGCATGTGATGTACATTGGGAGTGGTTCCAATTTTAGAAGAATATTATTATTTTGGTTTCCCGATAACTTTTGTCTTCTCTATTTTATTGTATTCTTCCCTAAAATTACTATCTTGGATGTGACCTGCTGGAACGAAGAACTGGATAACATAATTGATTGGATTTCTATACTTAAGGAATCTTCTCTTCTCTTCTATTTTCTTGTTGTCTTCCTAGAATCTTTCTTAGATATGACTGGATGGAAGAAAAAAGTGAGTAACCCAAAGCAGTTGGTCTAGCGGTAATAGGATTGGTTCAAAATCTGACAAGGTCCCATTTTCAAAGAGCCTAGAGGCTTTTCCTGCCCTACATCGGAGCTCCATCCGTTAATCCTAATGTTTATGTCACAGAAGGAGGACAGAGTTAGTAGCAAAATATACCATGAGATAGGATTGACGTTTATCTCTAAACAAAAGTAATCCAATTCAACCACTGGTAGCACCACCTTTAGAGATGAGATATGACTAGCACCTTGTATTTTGCTTATGGTGATAAAATCAGATAAGGATTTTGAGGTGCTTCCATTTTTTCTCTTTGGTAGCTAGATTTTCTGCAACAAGATGAGTATTTATCTTACAAGAAGGGTATGTTAATAGGAACTCGAAATATAAAAAAATATGGGAAGTCGAAATACTAACTAGCTACATGCAATAGTAACCATTAAAGTTGTCAATTTTTGGTCCATATGCAGCTATGATCCATTTGAATCTAAAACTTATGTTTTACAATTAATGTTGAATGTATTCCATTTGTTTCGAGACCCATTTGCTTCCGTACCGTGCAGGGATCTGAAAATAATGTTGCTACTGCTGAGGATGAAGTGTTTCCTGAAGCGGACAACATAGACATCAGCACTCCACCGAAAATACAATCTGCCTGTGGAAACTACCCAGTGAAAATATCCTCCAACAATCTTCATGAAAATGGGAATGTCAAAGGTGTAACAGATGGCTCTGAAGCCGCTGCAGCAAAGCCGGCAACCGACGTATGTGAGGTTTTAATATCAGAAAATGCAAACTGATTTTCCTGATTTAGGTTATCATGACTAACTTCTATTTTTCGTTTCTTTTGCTCCCAATAGCAGGCTGTAGCTAATGTTGAAGTGTTAAAGAAACCTAGCCGTGCTTTTGGAGCACTGCTTGGAAATTCTTCTAAGAGGAAGCTCCTGCCTGATAAAAGTGTTAGTTCAGCTACATCTTAAACATTTTCATCTTTCTGATTTGGGTTAAATCCTCAACATTTACCGTTACTGTCAGCTCTTTCTGTTTGATGTGTGTGTACCTTCATTTTAGACCTCAAAGGGATAACTATAAATTAGTCCAATTCTTTCCCTACATTTAGATAGTT
Source organism: Lithospermum erythrorhizon (assembly GCA_019722365.1). Taxonomy (NCBI): domain Eukaryota; kingdom Viridiplantae; phylum Streptophyta; class Magnoliopsida; order Boraginales; family Boraginaceae; genus Lithospermum; species Lithospermum erythrorhizon. The sequence goes on from JADFUC010002204.1 coordinate 50,371, forward strand.
GATTTTAAGCTTGATTTTACTTGAGTCACATTTTAAGCTTGGTACGTACAATTTTGTTGACCTGTTGTGCTTCTAACATTTCCTCATAACACATTTGAGGATGGCTGATTTTTAAAATACTCTGAAACACTGATGTGCAGTTTAACTTGCAGCTAGCCATTTCTAGTTGACTTTCTATAATTTTTTGTTTTAATTTAATAACACTAAGTTGGTTGAAACCTTTTCAGGTTCTCTATTTTTCTCTTTTGGACAATTTCTCTTGCAGTGTTACAGTTAAATAGTTTACTGCTCTACCATTAATGGATACGTTTTTCTCATTTGCAGGAGCCTGAACAAATGAAACTGGAGCAGATCATATCTGCAGTGAACCTCCCTTTTCTTCCTTTTGTGACTATGGTACAGCCTGCTTTCCCGGTGAAACCTTCACTTACAGAAGAACCTGTGTCATCAGAAACTACTTCAAAGGCAGAGGATATCATCTTGTTAAATTCAGACAATGAAGACCCGCCGAATGTTGTCTTCGAACCAGTTGAAAAGAACACTGATCAGACAGAACACTGTGGTCGTACAGGTGTTTGCGGAAACGATGAGGAAGATGATGGAATGTCTCTATCTGATTTGTCATCCAGCTTCCAGAAGTGCTTCCAGTCGATTAACGAGTCGAGAAGAGTAGAACGACGTGAGAAGTCTCAGGGGCATGAAGGTGGGCTTTTACAGTTGAAGCCTTTTGATTACGAAGCAGCAAGGAAACAAGTGATATTTGGAAAAGCTTCTAGACGCGAAGAAGGTGACGATAATAGGAGTAGGGTGGGGAAAGGGAATAATAGGAAAGCCAGTTCAGCAGGAGGGGGTGTGGCTCAATCTCAGCAGGCGGAAGATTTGCCACAGGGTAAAAGGCGACAGGCTTTCCCTACGTCTGGAAATCGAAGTGCAACTTTCCGCCAATTTTAGACATATGATTTGCTGATGTAGTTAATTTTGGGATACCGAAATTAATTTACATTTTTTAGGATAAATGCTTAGAAATGTTTTTTTTATTTGAATGATCTTTTTAACTTTATACCCAATGCTGATGAAGTGAGATATGAGGGGGTTCATGTAGCAATAGCAATCAGTGCCCTCGGCTATGCTAAAACAATTTGACCTGTTAATCTATTCCAAACGCTAGGAAGCCTTTCCAAATTTTTATCATAGAATTTGGTCGAATTGAAGAGTAGGGAGGATCCAGCAATGAAATTGGATATTCCTCGACCATTTAACTATTATCTAGTTTTACCAAAATATAGAAAAATTTCAATAATGATGATAATATTAAGGTCTAGGCATTTGAATTATTTGGAACATTTCAAATAGATATTTAAACTTTTCAACCATCATATGGTGTAAGGTTGATATTAGGTCACTTTGTACATAACTAGAGGTAGCTGGTATTTGTTTCAATCTAGTGTGGCATTACAATTGTATGTACAATGTCTTCATCATGAAGTTTAAAATTGAAAATAAATATATGGTTTGAATTTATTCAAGTATCTCCTTTTGAGATACCAATTCAATGTTGGAATCCTTCGGTTATATCAAGAATACTATTCTTGATGCTCAAATCACTCGTGAACTAGAAATGAGAAACGAATAGATATAAATGACAATATGAATAAATAATACTCTAATAAATAACTTGTGATCATTTTAAGTAAAATAGAACTGGAATGCACGTGCATAACTTACTCAACCTACTATTTGAAAGAACTCATCAATAGACTATTTTCATATCTATTTCAACAGCTACCATTAACGGAATCTGTTAACATGAAATGAAAATTCATGTTCGAGGGAGTAAACTACGTAGATGAAATGAAATTTGGCAAATACTTTGGGGAACCATAAGCACTTGAGCCTTAAATGAACTTTGGACCATACACAAACTATTCAAAGCATTGGACATATATGATGACCATGCATCCTCATGAAATTAAGCACCTACACAACTACACAAGGACAGACTACCAAGCATTTCATTTACATATTGGCTTCGTATAGTCTAGTAAAAAGCTCGACTTCTCCTGGGGTCCCGAAGACGATAAGCTAAGCCATCAGAACAATTTCACCACGGTTACCTGTCAGTTCACCAACAAAAATCAAAGTAAACAACGTGAAAAGAAAAGACTTACGGAGCAGCAGACTAATTTGAATAGTCCAATGCCTTACATTTCTCCAATATTTCCATTGCCAACTGAAGGAATGCATCGGATTCTTCAGCCAACTTTGAAACTCTCTCTGCTTCTTTGACAGCTTCGGATGCAACAAAAGATTTGTTCTCTGCTTCCGCAACTTTGTATGCTGCAGCAACTACAGCTTCTTCCACTGTATTTCCAAGAAGTCCAACAGTCTGAGGTGGTTTGATTTGGCTCTCTTGCTTATTTGGAGAAGGTTTGGCTCCTTGTAAGATCTCCCTCTTTATTCTGAAACAGTTCTGAACCTACAGTTTTAAAAAGAAAACAGAATGTGGAGCATACAGAAACTTGTGAGTGCAGTAAGCAAACTTCAATCTCTATAGTTGAATAAACCTACAGTTTTAAAAAGAAAACAGAATGTGGAGCATACAGAAACTTGTGAATGCAGTAAGCAAACTTCAATCTCTACAGTTGAATAAGTTAATTTAGTTGCTGCATCAACACATCTAAAACATGTGCTTCTTAGTTTATTCAGATATCTTTACACAAAACAAATGAGATGAGAACTTTCTTTTCTATCAATAACATGTGAGAGATTCCTAGAGGGTGAAATTGGCTAGAAGCGGTAGTAATTTTTGTGTGTGGACAAATTGAACTTTTTCACTACTTAATCCTCCTTGAGCATTCATATCACCTTACTTAAACAAGTTTTTCTCCGCCATATACCACATTCTTTAATCTAGAGGCATCATTTTCTTCGCGCCTTAATAACAGATTCCTTGTTTGGAACCATGCAGCACTAAACTATACTGCCTCCAATTCAAATTGGAGGTCGTTCTAGGCAAGTGCACAAATATTAAGAAATAGAGAAAATTCCACTTTTAGTCCTCTGGTGCTTTAATAAGTACTCCAGTTATGCATTGTTCTTTTCCTGCTATGCACTTGAATGAGGATAAGAAAGGAAAGTAGCAGCATGAGTTGCATTGGGCTGTGTAAAACGTCTAATAATATGAGTAATACACCAAAGCCTAAAATGACCTCCAATTTGAATTGGAGGGAGTAATATATTAGTCCGTATTTACATCTGTTCTTAGTCATTTGTAATTTCTCCCTCAATCTCTCCTTCCTCTCTCAATCCCTCATCTAAACAATCTCTCAGAATTTGCATGCGATAAACTGATAAAAGGAACACGATTTCAAAGAGATGAATACAAGAGTCCAACAACAGAGGTGTTCTGCCATCAATTCAGTATGTTTCTGATGATTACAAGTACAATAATATATGCCTCAAAATATATAGGCAATGCTATTACCTATTACCTGATATGATTAAACTACCATAAACAATATACACAAAATATTGTAATAGCAATAATTTCGGACGAATCTGATATTGATCCTCCAGAATTATGTGGCTTGGAGAACAGTCTAACAGCATGATACATCCAAAAGTCATTCTTTATAAATATAACAGAACTAGTGAGCAAATAAAATTGTGAACGCATTTCACTATTGATTGCTCTACCCAACCAAATTAAAGACCTTTTAATAACAAGAAAGACAACAAGGTAGTCACAAATAAAACCATTGGAATGAAGCTGAACAAATTTTGGGAGTGGAACAAACATCACACAATTGAATAAAAAGTAGAACCTTTATTCATATTGAACCCCAAGCTAACCACTAATCAAAAAGGATAGGTCAACCTTGCATAGCAAACTCCAAAGAAGAAAGTTTTTCACATCTAGGGTAAAAAATAAAATTGAAAAAAAATTCAAATTTCCACTTTCATGCCGTTTTGAATCTAACAAAATATTCAACATATTGATAAAGACAATCAGATATATATACAATCCATCTCAAAAATTTTTTTTTTACAAAATTAGATAAATATTCTAGATTTTCTTTTCACTCTTAATTACATAAAAATCAGTCTTAAATTCAAGATTGAGAGCATTTAAGCACACAAAATCACATCTAGATGAATTCAATATGGAGACCAATTAAGTATGAAGGTCTCATGTTTACTGTCTACCTAAAAAATGACTAAACCAAACCAACCAAGCAATATCTCATTAAGTGGGGTTTGTTACATGAATACGGCTCCCTTCAACTCTATGTTGGATCTTTCCAAATGATTATTTTAGACAATTACCAACATCATTTGATGACAACATATATTCATTTCTCTTACCAGTGAGCTGAAATTTCAACTCCTTGGTGTTGGAAACTTGAATTGAGCAACAACATGGCATCTGGGACTTCTGAGCCAGAAAGGCAATAGTGTTTCCAGTACCTTATTCACTTTTCCTCTGCATCTTATTTAATATGGAGATCGGAGAGAAAATAAGAGAATGATTCCTGGCTCGCCTTGTATGAGTATATGTAGACTTGTGAATGGAATAATCGATGGTATACAAACAAGGGTAGATACATTGAGCATGTCTCTTAGGAATAGACACTATTTGAAGTTGAGTACCTCTTGAGGTATCTCCTAAAATACCGTGTCTTCGAAACTTGTATAAATCCAGGTGATGCGCCTAAGGCTTCTTCGTGAACAAATAAATAAATCAAATAAAGTTTAGGCTAAGGTCTAAAACATCCAATTAAGTATTTCTATTGTGATCAGCGAATTTACAAATTGACTTATTATAAGACGATACCATAATCCCTAAAGACAAAAAGTTGGAACAGAAGTACCTTCTCAAGTTTGTCTTGAGATACCAACCTTCTCAATCTAGCACCTAGCAACTTTCTGAAGTTTTGCGGAACTTCTTGTCTGTGCTGCATATACAAAAGAATAAAAGGAAGATAACGAATTAATCTTTTCAGTAATCTATAAACAAACAAAAAAATCTCACTTTCCGAGGAAAAGGAACAACTATAAATTTTGTCGGTTAATGTCAGCTTTCAAGTCAAATTATTATAAAATATAACACGACTGTCATATTTCATTAAGGGTCCATGGACGTCTGCAAGACAATACACTGGAGTTAAAAAATGGCCTCAACTTAAATGTTTGACAATACTTAGTTGGTTATTGCTCCCAGATGAAACAGTAATTGTTCCCTAAAAATGTCACATCAGTCATGATAATAAAAATTCAAACAGATGAGCCGATGTCATGTACTTTTCCTGCATATAAACATTGACAGATAATCCAAGATAAGTAGTGATAAAAAAGAAAGTCGCTCAATAAAAGAAACAATTGAGCTAGTGTCAGATCCGTTTGGTTCTTTGAGAGTGGAAAGTGCTTCGAAGATCATAGCATTGTATTTAGAAGCAGTTTTACCATCCAATAAACACTTGGTAGTATCTTCAATGAGTAGTTCGGCAGGGGCATCAATTCTGAGGGGTGTGGAGGAGGGTGTAGCCTGTGGTTTTGGCAACGGAGTGGCTGAAGGGGGAGTTCGGCAGCTGCTTTTAGCCTTCTGCCGCCCCAGATTTGCTCTGGATCTAGCCGCTAGCAATGCTCAAATTTCTCCACTTATCCCTTTTTAAAACAGATGGAAAGGGAGGATAGACGGTAGTATTATAATTTAAGAGATAAAATAGGGGGCTAGGGGGTACTTGAGATCGATGTTAGAGCGGGAGTGGAGAAGGTGGTTGAATGCTTGGTCACGTTGGATGAGTTTCCACTTACCGGTGCCGTGTTTGGCGACACCTGCGCGTAAAGCTTCTTCTTCTTCAGCTGTCCATTTCTGCTTTGGATTTCCCATTCTCTATTCTCTGCTCATCACTCTCTAGATTAGGGTTATTCCGAATCAAATTTTAAGTTTCTCCACCACAATAACACAAACTTTCTCCACAAATAACACACCCAAATAGTAATTTTAATTTTTAGTGAAATAGTAATTTTTAAACCAATAAAAACTACAATTGCTAGAAACTTTGCGAATAGAAATAGCGAAATAATTCGTTTAATTGAAATTTCAATTTACATCACACTACAGCTTTATCTTTAATTTGCACTCCACGTCCGTTTTGATGGAAACCATTTCACATATGGATAATTTAGAGATTCAACAAATTTAAAATTTATGAGGTAATTTCTAAAATAAAAAACAACTTAGGCCTATTTTTATAATTTGGGTTGGTACGAGAACTAATATTGGGAGGATGGTAAATGTTGCATTAAACAAAAGCAGCGATTAGATTCTTCTGGCTCTTGTCAAGCGATTTAAAGTATCGTGTAAAACTGATGATAACCTTCCCAAAGGCACATTGAAAAGAAGGAGGAAAATGGGAGGGGTGTGGGTGGTTGGAGGTTTGATTTGGAGTGGAGAATTTTACTGGAGAAGAAGACAAGGCAAAAGTAGAGTGAAATTGATGAATCGTGGGTATTTTCAATATTTTTAAATTAAGCTGCCATTATTATATTTGATGAATCTCTAAATTGCCCTTATGTGAAATAGTTTTCCATCCATTTTAACATAAAAAATGGATGGTGATGGCAAATTGATAAGATAGAAAGTTGAAGAGATAAATTAAAAATTTGAGCACAGTTCAAGGGGTTCGATGAAATTAAACCAAATTTGGGTATATATCATGGATGAATTGCTATTGTTTTTTTAGTAGTGAAACTGTGCTTTCGCTTTAATTTTAATTAGGCTTTTTAGCGAGGCATAGTATCGCTTAATTTCTTACATGTGGTTCACGAGGAAACTACATCTTTGTCAGAATCCGCGTAAACTCAAGGCGAAGCCCTCGAAACATGTACATGCAAGCACGACTCACTACATGTCCCAATTTTTCCTTTAAAAATCTGGCGATTGAAATGGCTATATTTAAAACCCAAAGAAAGCAGCGCGGTGAAGAATAGTATGTTTATTTAAGAATCTAATATGAATTTAATCGTGATGAACACGATTCATCATCCAGTTCTCAAAACGATAAAAATTAATACAAGCATAAAATACAAATGTATGAATACGAGAGGAGTGCTACATTCTGGCCAGGCAATTGAGCCGATTCGCGAAAAGCCTCGCGTGGTGCACTCGAATCTCCACGTCTTTATTCATGCAGAAAAGATGTCCTCACAGATTGCAGCACGAGAGGGAAAGCAGGCAGGAAGCTTAAACTTCTTTAGAGTTTGAGGATGAAATGAGGAATTGGAGAAAATTCTTTGATTCTCGAGGGAGGGGGAGCTTTCTTCAGAGAGGGTGGAAGTTTTTTTTATGATTACTTTATTATCGTAGAAAAACCTAATCCTCTCTTAAATAATACGGAAGTCCCCGAAATTAAAACAGTTAAAACTCGTTAAGAAATGGGGTTTAACTTTGAATTAGCAATTAGGCAGATTATGAGCCTCCTAATTAAATAATGAGTTGCCTAGTAGGTGTTACATTTTTAATTAACTTATGAGTCAATTAAAATACTAGCAATCGGCTATCGAATAGCTTATCGAGTTATTAAGCCGATCTCGATTGCTTAATTGATTAAACTTACCGAAGTTTAACGATTGATGTTCATCGACATATATATATTTGACAAACATATAAATGTTGAGAAATAATTTCTCGATATCTGAAATCTCGTTTAATTTCATTCATGAAATATTATTCGAATATCATTGTATGTGTGTGTGGCCCACAGGCTGAGATAATAGTAAGTTGTATAATAATAATAATTGACCAATTCTTATTATTATAATGATAATAAGTAAGATCCTAGCAATCGCTTCATAGCCCTTAAATTATCATGGTAGCTTAGCGCTAGTAATATACCGTTACTAAGGTGAGCAATGCAAGTTCGATGTCGCGTTTAATGACCCGGTAAATAAATTGATATGATTATTAAATAGCAGACACCGATAAAAAGGAATCGATTCTCATTGATTTTCAGCGCTCAGCTTGTCCTTGGGCGATTCTGTGAATTCACTTTATCGCGGATCTACAGTAAGTAGGCTAACCATAAGAAGTGTGTCATGAAACGCCTGACTTTCTTTACTCAAGTATGGGCGGAATAAAAAGCGTTTATAGGCGTCAATAAACAATCCCGGGACCAAGCGTGTGAGAAACACTTGAATCTTCCTTATATAAGGACGGATAAAATCCACTCCCAAATGCTCTCCCGACATCTATCATTATCTTCGTTGTGTGACGAAGCGTATTCCGTTTTGATCCCGGCTTAAGAAGCGGAGCGTTTAATTAAGCTAGTCAAAGAAAGTCTGAGCTTATATAACTTACAGAGATAGTTATATATAGTAGGTCCCCGGTGTCGAGCACAAAATTAAATAAATATCGTAGGACAGCGAGATATAAATATCTTCTATGAATTCGTTTAAGTCGTACGGCTCAGATCCGCAGGACCGGCGACCCTTGATATTGATCACAGTCACCAGAGGCTAACGTGATCAATCTTGATCATTAATCAAAACACCATGTTAATTAAATATAATCTTGTCGCCCACAACTATGTTGTCGACCTTGAGGCCTTTAGGTATCACTTATGTTTAGGCTTGAAGGGTATAATCAACGGTCGTATTTGCTTTCTGCAGAAAACATATATAGACTAACCTAGGAATTTTAACTTTTTATTTCAATCGAGGAATCTGATACATGTATATTATATGTAAACATAAACATATAGGCAGCGATGGCTTGATGCTACTCAAATATAAGAAATATGATATTCGGATATTTGTTCACGTAACACAATAGATACATCAGGTCACATTTCGACCCCTACTTGTGGCTACGACGTAAATACAGAGACTATATGTTCGTGCGTCTTTCGACATGCTTTGCTGATTTAGTGGTTTGGTAGAAAGTCGGCAGATTATTTATTCTTTACTTTACATACTTTGATATCCTACATTAAGCATATCTCTAATTAGGTGATACTTTTAGAATGCGATGCTTGGATTTGTGATGTGCTCGGGGTTAACTTTAGGCGAGATATCGCCCGGTATTGTCACCAAGTAACTCGGGCGGTCCTCGATGCTGAGTCTTCTGCTTGAAATTTCGATCCACAATTTCTTAATCAATGCTTTTCGCGGCTTGAGACTGACTGCGGTATACTCGGATTACGTGGTAGAATCGGCAACGGTACTCTGCTTGGAACTCCTCGAGAATCTTTAGCTCAGCCAGATTGAGACAAAATACATGCGGGCTAAGGGCGATGAAGTCGTCTCTGTCGGTCACGGCGTCGATTGTGCCGGTGACTCTTAACTCGTAAATACCAGCATATACCAAGAAAGCATCTTTTGGATTCTTGCTTAGAATGCTTGAGGATGCGACTTCCACTTCTGATCGATTCGGTTTACCGCTTTGGATTGGCTTAAGAATCTCTTTCGATTAAGCCAAGACCGCATCGGTCTAGTCATAACGTGGCGTACATGATGGATCCTATAGCCGGGCGTAAGGTAAATCCTTCGTTTGTTAAATACCGGGCGCTAGTAGTGGAGACCCAGCTGTGCTCTCTTGAGTTGAACTCATTATAAATGGGGAAGATTACCACTTCTTGGAATTACTCGTATTGAACGCTGCGATGCACTTATTGGCATGGGTATCACGACAAAGTCAATTAACCATGCGATCTCGATGGATCTTTATTCCAAGTATATATTATTAGCCGCTTTAAGTCCTTCGTTGAAAACGTTCTGACCCGATCATATTTGAGTTCGGTAACTCGTTGTTTCCAATGATAGAGTATGTCGTCGACATACGGGACTATAGATGATCACGTAACTCCGTTTACCTTCTTGTATACACAAGACTCTTCTTCGTTCTTGATGAAACCAAAATCTTTAATTGATTCATCAGGATGAAAAAGATTCAGCTAGGATCTCTTAAGGCAATAAATGGACTGCATCTTTGCATGCATAACTTAGTCACTTTTAGGGCGTGATATAAAAGCGCAAGGGGTTCTTGCTTATGCTCTGCTTGTCGTCCACTCTAAATTTCCATTCGAGGAAGGCCGATCTTTACATCCATTTTGCCATATTTCATGAGTCATGAAATCACGTGATAGCTAGATTATCGGATGAATTAAGCGTAGCCAGCTGGCGAAGTAAGGTTTCATAAACGTAGTCGTAGTGAACTTGTTTGAAACCTTTCATTACAAGTCTAGCTTTGAAAACATCAACGTTTCCGTCTTTATCATGTTTCTTCCTAATACCCATTTACATTCAATAGAGCGAGCCCGTTTGGTAAATCCGGCAAAGGACGAGCATTGCAATTTAGAATCATCTACCAGTTAAGCTGGCTATTTGCCATACATCGGCATCCGCTTGCTATTCATTGCTTCTTTATAAGAAGTGGGCACAAATCACTTTCAATGATGAAGGCTTCACCATACCAAAGCTACGGTTCGTGGCGATCCACTGTTGGATCTCACAGGGTTAGTTCTTCCCGTAACATCTTGTGGATCGAAATGGATCTTACATATGAAAGAAGGTGCACGGTCTTGTAGTGCATTAGGATGTACATTAGATGCATCGACATTGAGAGCTTAGTCAGCTTGAGTTTCATCCAAGATGAACACCATTACTTCTAGTCCTTACGAGCGGATATTCCTTTTCAAGGAACACTCTATGTAGCAATGAAGATTTTGATACCAAATGCTTTTTAAGGTAGAAGTAGTAACCCAATTGTTTCCTTTGGATATCCTGGAAATAGCATTTGCTCCAGTTTGGGTGCAAGTTTATCCTTTGTTAATCTCTTAACATAAACCGCGACCTAAATCCACGAGAAAACCCGACTTGAGAATCTTCGAACCCGCAGTTCATGAGGAGTTTTCTCTGCCAATTTTTGGATGTAGCAAGGACGAACCTTGAACACGATTCATACATCCGAATTCTCAAATAATATAAATTAATCTAAACATAAAATACAAATGTATGAATCACGAGAATTCTTACATTGCAGCGAGCGAATTGAACCCGATTCCCCTTTTCGCCTCGCGTGATTTCCCATAAAGATCTACTCGATCTTGTTCAGCCTTGCGAAAAGATGTCCTTTTAGATTACCTGCTTAAGAGAAGCGAACCGGGCAGACTTGCTAGGGGGGTTTGAGATGAAATGAAAATTGGAAGAAAATTCTTCAATTCTCTCCAAGGGAGGCGCTTTCTTGAGATGGGTGGAGTTTTTTATGATTCTTATTGTCATGAAAAACCTAATCCTATGTAAATACGAGTCCCAAAATTTCACTCGTTAAGCAACTCGTTAAGAAATCAGTTTAACTCGTTAACTTAATTAGACCGTTATGAACTTCTAATTAAATATTAGTACTAGTGAGGATGTTCTATTTTAATTAACTTATGAGTGATTAAAATCTTTAGCAATCATTTATCAAATATCTTGCTCGAGTTGATAAATCGTCTCGATTGTAATTAGTTAAACGAAAGTTTAACCAATTGATGTTCATCAACATATATATTTGACAAACATATAAATATTGAGAAATACATTTCTCGATATACAAGTCATTTAATTTCATTCATGAAATATTATTCGAATATCGTTATGTGTGTGACATACAGGCTCGAGATAATAGTAAGTTGTATAATAATAATAATTGACCCGATTACTATTATTATAACGATTAATGAGTAAAGATACATCTATCGCTCGCTAACCCGCTTAGAATTATCATGAGAACCCTGTTTAGTAATGTACCGTTACTAAAGGTGAACACTAAGTTCGATGTCGCGTTGCTTGACCCGATGCAATGAATTAGTACACAATTCTCATTGATTTCCAACATATGTTATCCATACATTATACCACAAGAGACAAAATGTTAAATGACTATGTTACCCCTACATTAGAATGATTATTGGGCACATTTTAAATATTTTACATAATTAAAATAAACCCTTCACTAACCTTTACTTTCCATATCGCGCTGCAGCACTTTCTTACACTCCACCATTTCCCACTTTAACCCCGCCCGCTTAGAGCACCCCAAAATCAAGAAAATCGGACTAGTCAAAGAGGGATGAAGATGGGTTTGTATGGTGATGAACTCGATGATACATTTTCGCGCTTGACTTTGCTTTCGCCGTAGGAATCATTACGTTGCGGTTTGAGTACGATGAAATTTTTGGTCCATTCAATTCTTTGAAAGTCCATTCAATTTTTTGCATATTGGAATATGTGTAGTTGTGATTTTGCATTCTGGAACCAATGTTTCAAGGTCGATTTAATTCTTTGAAAGAACTGACTTTGTACTTCGTTCCATTGGTTAATGGAGAAATTGAAAGCATCTTATCGTGTTGTAGGGTGGGCGGATGGGGGGAAGAGGGTGAGTGGGCCATGGGGGGCAATGGGGAGGGGTGGGGTTATGGGAAGGGGTGGTGGGGGTAGGGGGTATGATAGGAAATGCTAAAGAATAAATGGGTGGGGGAATGATGGTGGAGAACGTAGGATAGGGTGTAGTGCTTGAGGTAGGAGGTGGGGTGTGCTGAAGAAAGGGGTGGGGGTTTATTTTAATTATGTAAAATATTTAAAATGTGCCCCCTATATTTTAGTCTCTATACTTTAGTGTAGTGTTAGAGACAAAATAACCATTTTACTATGTATTTCAGTGGAAAATTAGGTTTAGGTAGTCAAGGGGTGGCTAGACAAGAAGGAAAGTTCGGGGCTGCCCGGAAAAAGTACATGGGGGTGCCCAGACAAGATAAAAACTTTAGGAACCACATAGAAAATTAAGCGATAGTTCGGAGGATCTCGGCCAAAAAGCCTTTTAATTATATTGATGGAGAAGTTTCAATTTGATGTAAAATAGTCATTTTTCCCCTATAATTATATATTTATATTATTATCAACCTATATCCTTGAACCATCTCTAATAGAAGGTGATAATTTCATAATTAAATGGGTTGATTCAGAATTGGTCTAACGAGATTAGGCCCTCAAAAAATGGATCAGGGCATGGACAAGACACCGAATAAATGAACCTGGACTACACCAAAGGCCAGATTGCGAAGGCCCAAATTGAATGGCTTAAACCGTCCAACTCGGTAAGGAGAAGTGAGCCGTTGGAGGCTAATGACTTAGTTCGTCTCAATAAAGGTGGCAACTAAGATTGAAATTACTCGACCTTTAATGAGCCACAAATCATTAATCGGTAATAAAGGAGCCATCAAGGCTCGACCAAGGTAACGGTCCAGATAGACTATAAAAGGTAAACCTTGAGGATAAATCAAGTAAGTTCACTTTGATACCCAAATTCTCTGTTTTCGGAAACTAAACTCTTTCAACTCTTACTGACTTGATCGTCGGAGTGTTTTCGGCCGGGCAACCTGTCCTTGTTTTACAGGAACTCCCATTTGGGCCAAGGCGTATCGAAGCTAGACTTGGAAGATTTGTGATCTGGCCCACCATCGAAACCGAACCAGATCATCATCGGAGATCACAGTGGGAGACTTAGATTAAAAAGGTCACCACCCACTCATTTCGATTATTATCATGGAAACAAATGGGAGTAATGACAACCACCCTCCGAGAAATGATGAACTCAACTGGAATGATCCCCTTAATCAACAACATGGGAAAGTCCCAACCTACATTCCATAACCAATCAACTTGAGGTCCGGACGAGGATACTACAAGGGTTGAAAGGGACCATCATAACCAGTGTAATGCAGCAGCTTCGGGAGCGGCTCCCCCAGTTAAGGGGAGAGAACCTCGTAGAGGTATCATCTGTCCTGGAGGATGAGGAGGAGACTTATACCCATACTCCCCGGTGCGTAGGGGAAACGAGCCTGTGGCGGGGCAGCACAGTCCCAATGATGCAACGGCGCAGGAGCCTGTAGCCCTGACACTCTCCACAGAGGCAATGGCAGCTTTGCAGCGTCAGGCGGATGCCCTATCGACAAGGGTGACCGGACAAGTGAGGCGGGGAACCAAAACTGGTAAGAATATTAATTTTTTCCTTTAAAAATATTAAGTTTTCCTTTCCTTTTTTAATCAGTTTCATGATTTATTAGGAGAATGAGGATCCAATTGAGTTGAAATTTGAAAAAGAACTTGAGATAGAAGATCCTAAATCCAATACTACTGGTAAGAATTTTTATTATGTTTCATTATTGTTTCATGTTTTTGTGATTACTTACTTACTTACCTATTTTCTTTATTGTTTGAGTTGTAGTTGCTGCTCCTTCCAAGGAGCTTGATCAGGCCCAGGTTGATAGTACTCATTCGATACCTGCAACCCCCAAATTGGCCAGATACCTACAACCCCCAAACTGGCCAAAAATACAAGGGTAGCAGTAGTGGCAAACCACTAAGAAAGAAACAAAGGATCAGAAAAATATGATTCATGCAATTCTGGGATCCCTCATTTGGCTCATTTCTGTTTCTTTTCTGCTATTTTAGTTATTCCTGGATTGTTAGTTTGTTACCTTTGGATTGTTAGCCTGTTAGTGGTTTTGGGGCGATGATGATATTTTAGTATGCATACAATTGATTTGGCATGTTTCTTGGCATGACAACACTATGATGTTTGTAGCCATGGCGTGTCCGACAAATCGATCCGATATGTAGGCATGACATCTACATAGTTGTTGCATACATGGCGTGTCGGACTTTTGCTTGATGACAAGCTTTAATCTGAGCCTAACTTATTTATTTTCAAGTTTGGAACCGTAATAACATTAGTATTTCCATGGTTTGTCTTTTGGATTGTAATATTTAATAGTTCAGTATTTTTTTTTCAAGTTTTTAAATTCAGATGGCAATAGCTTTTTCGAACCGAGCTTTTTCGAATTATTCGAAAAAATGAGCCGAATATTTAACTAAAAAAAGACACCGAACTCGAACCGAGCAATAGTTTTTGAGATTCGACCAAATCGAGCCTTATATTCGAAATTCCACGAGTCCAACTCGAATCCTAAGATGCTCGGTTCGATTCGACTCGTTTACAGCCCTAATCACACCACAACCAGCAAACTGAACTCACCACCTTAGCCCAAACAACAAATAAACATGGAAATAACACGATTTTTTATAACAACATATAATATTAACAAAACAAAATAAAAATAAAAATAAATGAAAAAGTACAAGTAAAACTGTTCACCAGAAAAGATTTCTAGTTATTGGGGGAACTCTTGGACTCGTAAGTGGGGGTATGAAGAGTTATACACCAATTTATACTGGAAACTTCGTTACTCATGGATGATGATAAAACTTATCTTGATACATATGTTGCAGTTGAATGTTGAATCCATTTCCCATTTACATCTCTAAAATCATTAAAAATATGTCGGTTCATATAAAATTCATAGCAAATTTTCTTTTAATTTCAACTGCTAAATGGTGCATTGATCTAAGGAGGAATGTTAGGTTGAAGGGTTGAAGGCTTGAAGGTTTCTAGTAATTCCCATGGAGGACGGCATGCAAGTCCAGTAGAGTTGTTGTATGTGACTTGATCTCCCACATCGGAGGACTATAAGAATTATTTCTTTGTTTTACCCTATATATATGAGATATGTATACGAGGTTATTCGTATGTCGAATAGTTTAAAGTTTAGTAGATTCTTAGTACCTTTAGTTCAACTATTTGATTAAAACTTATGTCTGTTTTTCTTATAGTGACATTTCTGGTGGCCAAGCCGTGGATTAGTCCCTAACGCATCATTAGGAATACCATTAAAATCTTGATATTCTTTATTTTACGCCCACTTTACATAATTCTTGTCTAGATCGCATCCGTTATATGGCTAATTATGAGCTTGGGCTCCAAATGTGCGAAAGATGAGTGGTGAAGTATTAAATTGAGTGATTCTTGGGAGAAACAGTTTCAGTCTTTGGTAAATCAAGGCAAAGGGCATTATTGAAGCAGGCTGCAGGCTCCTCTAATGGAAAATCTGGCACGTTCTGAATAACATGGCTAAAATTACAGAGGAGAAGGCACCTTCGACTATGATTCTCGCTTTGGATGGTAAAGAGGTTATCCACGGAGGTTTCGGAAGCGTTATCTTTCTTTGCCGGGCTGTGGCTCAAGCTTGAGAGTTTGTCTATTACGAAGAGCTTGACCAATAAATTTGTTGTTGAATCGGCGTCACATTTGTGCTAAGAAATGCAAGAAGGTTCGTCTTAAATACCACCTAGATCATCTTAATAGTATATTACTTGATTTGCATAATATAGATATTAAGATTGAGGATGAGGATGCTGATTTGATTTTGTTAGCTTTTTTACCTATGTCATGTAACGACCCGCCTCAGTGATCAGCCCTCGAGTTAAGTCGTTATCAACTTTGTATATCTGATCACCATACGATGGTTAGCCTGAAAAATAACCTATTTGAAACTCAATAAAACCTGATAGTTTGATAAAAATAAAATAGTTCAAAAGTTCACAATGTTTCCATAAAAAATTTAACCATCGTGGCATCACCTAATCCAAATCAAATCTGTTGGCATCACAATGTTTCACCATCGTGGCATCGCAAAGCCCAAGAAAAACCATAAAACAGTTCATGAGTTTTCAACATCAAAAACAAAATACAGAGTTTGAGTACACCAAAGATAAATTAGTAGAAGAAGATGACTGATGAGGATCCTATCCACCCATCTATCACCTAAGAACAAGCAACGAGCACTCACGAACTCAACAGCTTCTCACGTTGCACGTGTCAATCTGGAGGTTGGAAGGGGTAAGCTCGACAGCTTAGTGAAACGTATCACCCGGGTGGTAACTTATCCACACCCGAATGAGGTACACAACAAAAGATATAGGCATAGCGATAGAGTTATATATATGTATAATAGAGCAACATGCTAATATCATCATAATAATAATAACCATTGTCAACATATGTACAATTTAGAGGTCTCAACTGCTGTTATTCAACATATTATTTCAGGGGACAACATATCACATAATCGAAGCAAGTATAAGATCATAAATTCTCAAACACAATGATTACACCACAATCATAAAATACCAAAACTCCCGAAAATAAAACCATAAATATCGACCTTCGGCTTCGGTGACATCCTCCAAATGTAGACACAATGCAAGACAATGCACAACAATAACTGTACCCGACGTTTATGTAATGTTGCCTTTTCAGCGGGCTCGCCCCATGTAATATAATATAATATAATATCACATTTTCAGCTGACTCACCCTTAGCTCCCCATTATAATATCATATCCTTTTTCGGCAGGCTCACCCTTGATCCCACCCATACAATATCATACAATATCCCCATATGCCTGAGCTGACCTCTACATGCGACTCAAACATGTCTGTCTTAATATGGTGTAGTACCTCTATATGAAACCAAGAACATGACCAACAACCAACATCACACCAAACATACCAACCATGACAAAACATAACCACACAACTCAATTAATATCACAACATACAACAATCTCATATAAAACATACAACCACCAATATACATGTCGTCCATCCTCTGACTTAACATTTGAGAACTACAGTCACACTATCATATTAATTCATAAGACAATTATGTAACCATATATCTATTTATCAAGCACCTCACGCAAACGTAAATAATATTATCACACGAGTGATAAATCCCGACCTTTGGCTAGTACCACTAGCGCCCGAGAAATCAATCGATCTGCAAGCCTTTCCCACGTTCCGAGTCTAATCAAAACACCGAAAGTACGATTACTACAAACTTCGTTATAAATTCTCTTTTTTAACAAATTTTAGTACCAATTGACCACTTTAGGTAAAATATTACTAGTTAAGCTTAAACGATAAACTAAACGACAAAATTTCAACCAACAGCTTGCCCAGCCATTTGACTCCTCTATTATATTTCTAACACTCACAAACAATTTTAATCAACCCAAAGAAATATCAACTTTTCAACTAACTAAACCCATTTATAACAACCTTTTAACCTCAAAACCCATTACTACCCAAATCCTGGCCAAACTAATTTCAACATATATTCATCCAACAACTTATAAATCACAATTTTCACCTCAAAACAACTATAATAAAGGTCCAAGAACATACTTATACCATTAAAACGTTTTTGAAAAAGTCAACCCGAAGTCAACTCGAAAGTCAACACAACTACACCAACATATTTCTACCCCAAAAATCGATTATTATCACCTCCTATACTATAATCTAAGCTTAGATAATAATTATATACCATATTAAACGCAAAACCGAAGTCAGGCAATTCACAAAAGTGACATCCTCAAACATCGAAACTTTCGTCAAATTCTAACTTTAACTAAAAATAACTAATTTAAAAAGGTATAAAATCGTTTATAGCAATATAAATCGAAATACAAAAAGTCAACAAAAAGTCAACTCATTCGAAACTCATGAAATACTAAAAAAGATTCGACTTTTTTACCTTGAATCGAAGAGGATGATGAGGGGAAACTCTCCAAGAAATTTGAGGACCAAAGCTTGCAAGATGGAGGAGAAATCGAAGAAAGAAAAATCAAAGGGGGAAGGGGAGGGGGTTCGGCGACTCAAGGGGGAGGGAGATGGGATTTTTGGTTTTCTTTTTCTTAAGTCTTGTTTGGTATGTGGGAAGGATGAAGAGGAAGAAATGAGTTTAGGTAATTAGTCGATCCTTTTAATTTTAAAGCGAGGTCTCTCGTTTGCTTATCTCTCGACTATTAACGTCCAAACATCAACATTTACAATCTATGAGATATAAAGTGGGTCCAGTTTACGTTAATTAAACTCCACATTTTAATTTATTCATTAATGAATCGATACCGGTTATTACATTCTACCCACATAATAAAAATTTCGTCCTCGAAATTTCTCAACTTCGATAACTCACGGAAGAGGATTAACCTTAGGCGAAAAGTTGCGGATATCGGCTCCTAAATATCGTCCTCGCGCGCTCCCACGTGGCTTCCTCCCATTCAGTAGTTCCTCCACAAAACTTTTCTTAGTTTCGACCTTTTGTTCATGATACCTTACTCTTCCCCACGATCAAAAGATTCTCCTTAGTTCTTCTTCATATGTCAAGTCTTCACCCAAGTCATCCAGCTGAAACTCTAAAACATGCGACTCATCCGACGCGTACTTTCTCCAAACAAGAAACATGGAGGAAGCGTCGTGAATAAACTCCCGACACTGGAAATGCTAACGGTATTGCTCCCTTTTGTCAAAATTTCAAATGGCCAGCCGCCGGGGACTCAACTTCCTCTTCTCGAACACAGTTACACGCTTTCCATGGAGATATCTTCCAAGAATGCGTGTCACCCACTTCCAAAACACAAATCTATCCGTGTCGTCGACACTTCTTTATTACATCTTGTCTTGGTTCTTAAATATTGTTGTATACTTTACTCTCTCTCTATCAAACTTTCCACCAACTCAGACCCATAAATCTTCCTTTCCCCCACTTCATTCCAACATATCGGAGTTCTACACCTTCGAGACATACAAGGCTTCGAATGGTGCCATCCCAATACTAGCTTGAAAACTATTGTTATAAATAGCTGCATTTTTAATGACTCTTCATCTGACTACGGAGAAACTCAACACACAAGCTCGTAGCATGTCTTCCAACGTTTGAATCGTTCTCTCGGATAGCCCATCCGTTTGAGGATGAAACGCAGTACTCAAATTGACCTTTGTCCCTAATGCCTCTTGGAAACTTCCCCAAAACCTTGAAGTGAACCTTGCATCCCTATCTGAAACAATACTTTCCGGCACTCCATGTAGTCTCATCAATTGGTCCACATACATCTTGGCCTTCTCCGATCCATGAGTTGACTTAATAAATTACAAATGAGTTGTCTTAGATAGTCTATCCACAATTACCCAAATCCCATCATTTCTTTTATGAGTTTCGGAAGTCCAAATACAAAATCCATGGTGATCTTTCCATGTCCATTCGGTGCTCGGTAGCGGTTGCGGCAGCCCACGGATGGTTATGGTCAATCTTGACTTGTTGGCAAATTAAGCACTTCGCTACGAAATCAGCAATTTCTTTCTTCATTCCTGGCCACCAATAGTTCTCCCTTAAATTTCGGTACATTTTCGTACTTCCTGGATGCATATTATATGAAGCATTGTGAGCTTCATCCAAGATTTCCCTTCTTAAGTCTGCAAAGTTGGGCTGTGATTAGTTCTCTAATTTAAGAACACCATCGTCACTTACCATAAAATCAGGTTTACCTCCCTCTTTCACTTCCTCAATCATGCCTCGCACCTTTTCATCTTTCTTTTGCATTTCCCCGATTTTATCCAGCAATACCGGTCTCACTTTCATATAGGCCAATAAAGATCCATCCCCTCCAACCTCAAAATTTACTCCAATCTGTTTCAACTCACTCTTTGGTTCCTTCACTTTCCCTTTTCGGCTTAAAGCATCCGCCACTACATTTGCTTTCCCTGGATGGTACTCAATCGTTACATCGTAGTCACTCAGAAACTCTGTCCACCTTCGTTGTCTCAAATTCAGATCCTTTTGCGTGGTAATATACTTCAAACTTTTGTGATCGGTAAATATCTGACATTTAACCCCATACAAGTAGTGTCTCCAAATTTTCAAGGCGAAAACAATTGCGGCCAACTCCAAATCGTGGGTAGGATAATTCTTCTCATGAATTTCTTCCAATTATTAGAAACATACGCGATACTTCGATGCATCAAAACACGGCCTAAACTTGATGTAGAGCATCGCGATACACCACATACCACTTCATTTCAGCCGGTAGTGTCAACACTGGTGCTATAGTCAATCTTCAGCACTGACTCCAGCAAAGCAAATATCTTTCTTCTCCCCCACGCCGATAGTACACCCTTTGCCCAACTTAATTAAACCGGGGTACTTGATCAACGAAAAGTCTTGTATGAATCTTCGATAATACCCTGCTAAGCCCAAGAAACTTCTCACTTCAGTCACACTTGTGGGTCTCTCCCAATTCATCACCGCTTCCACCTTTTGTGGGTCCACACTAATACCTTCGCCTGAGATGACATGACCTAAATTGTACATTAAAATTCACTTTGAAAACTTTGCGTACAACTTATTTACCGTAGGTTTTCAATACTTTCCTCAAATGTTCGTCATGTTCCAACTCACTCCTTGAATAGATTAAGATGTCATCAATAAATACAACCATAAACTTATCCAAGAACTCACGAAAATACGGTTCATCAGGTCCATAAAAGTTGCTGGTGCATTTGTCAAACAAGCGGCATCACAGGCTTCATAATGCCCGTATCTTATTCGAAGGCGATTTGATATATCATCTTCCTTAATCTCGATTGGTGATATCGGACCTTAAATCAATTTTTGAAAAGACCTTTGCGTCCCTCGGTTGAGCGAAAAGGTCATCAATCCCTTAACCTTAGTGCGATTCTTAATAGACACTTTGTTCGTTCGCCATTAATCAATACAAAGCCTCGTTGTTGATCCTTCTTCTTGACGAACAATCTTTGGGTACTCCATGGAGAATAACTTGGCGCCTCGTCCCTTCTCCAACGCTCCTGCAGCTGCATGTTCAACTCCTTACATTTCAATTTGGAGCCATTACATGCGGTGTAATAGATATCGGAGCCGTTCCCGGTACCTATTTGTCGAAAATTCAATCTCTCTGTTCGGAGGTAGTCCTGGCAAATCTTTCGGAAACACATCCTCAAATTCTCTCACAATCCGGACATTTTCAAGCTTAGGCTCATCTTTCTTCAAATCCATTACATAACCCAAATACCCAATACATCCCTTGTTCAATAACTTACGAGCTTCTAACACCGAAATCAAACAAGATGGTAAAACTCTCCTATCCCCGAAAACTTCGTAATTCGGGCCTACTCGGGACTAAATAAACACAATTTCCTTACGGTGATAATTTATTCTGATATGGTGTTTCATTAATCCATTCCCAAAATTAAGTCAAAATCCACTAACTCGAGGTAATAGATACACTTTCCCAATACGTGGTTATGACATAGGGGCAATTTCTATAAACCTCAATTACTTCAACCGACCTCCCCACCGGTGTCATTATTATTAAAGGTATTGTTAGATATTCATAACTCAAAGGTAGCATTCTAGCAAAGTTCTGAGATATAAAGAGTGTGGCTCCAGAATCAAACAGTACTCGAGCATCAAAGCCATATAAAGATAGGGTACCTGTCACCATTCTCGGAATATCCGTGCTTCCTGTTGCGTAATTTGCATTAGTTGCCCTACGCCACGCCAACTCACTCATCTTGTACTGTCCACTCCATCATCTGCCTGACTCCTCGGCCACGACTGCAGTGATCCTCCCAGACCATCCTTTCAGTACCACTGAATCCACTCTCTATTTGTGTCGAAACTGAAGTGGCTGCTCTACCTGTACCCACATGCGAAGGACACACATTCGCAAAATGCCCTGGCTGCTGACATCGGAAACACATTACTCTCTGGTACTGACAATTTCTCGCCTTATGCCCACTCTGTCCACAATGGTAACATTGAATATGAACATCTGCCGGAACACCAGAAATACCACCGTGAAAACCACTCATTTTAGGAGGTACACGAGACGCTGAAGAAGCTCCTGTGAATCTTGGTCGAATGGTAGGTGCCTTTGAAAATAACCTTTGTCTGGCGGTCTTTCTTGAAAGTTCTCACGAAATCCACATGCAGCATGGCCTGTGACTCTGGTCACATGAATCTCCCTCTTTTCACCTCTGGGTGCCTTTATGCTCTCTCCATGCAATCTTTGCATTCCTCAAGCGGTAGCTAGCGTAAGTAAGCAGAGACGGTGTCTCACGAATCTGTAGCCATTATGGCGAAAACCCAGCGATCCTCATTAGCTCGGTGGTTACACTCGGGAATCAAGTGGCCTGATCGCTAAACCTCTCTTCATACTGCAATCTTATCCTCTCTCCCTGTTGCATCTGCATTAACTCTCTCTCCCTCGCATACATATGAGTCTCCAAATAGAAATTTTGTTTAAAGAGTTTCATGAATCGAATTCAAGTGATCGGCATCTCCCCCCTAGCAACCAAATCTTTGTGGACATGGTTCCGCTGCTCCTAGATCCTCCCGACAAGCTGGTACAAATAAACTTCACTTTAATGTCCCAGGCCCATCGGTTCAAACTTATTCTCTAATGCCTCCAGAAATTCAATCGCAACCTCAGTGTATGAATTTACTTGAGAAATTCAGGTGGCCCATTCTTCAGGAAACTGTCTAGAAACTTAGTCTGAATCTCCCCACTCGGAGGCCATGGGTCAGTGCCGGCACGCACTTCTCCCTTCCTCTCTCCAAATCCTCATGATCTTGCTCCTCTGGGGAATTCACATCTTCTGGAAAGCAGTTTGGTCTACAGGCTGCGTCACGGCGTCCTCTTCTCTGGCTCGAGCTCTTCCTCTGAGACCACGCCTCTTGAAGTCTACATGAGAGCCTTCCAGCATCACCCCTACCAACGCTAGCCTCAACCTTTACTCTAGAAGTTTCCCACCCCACTAACGGGTCGCGATTCGATCCTTAACTCAACTACTCGGTGGCATCCTCGAATGATCTACAAAAGAAAAATAAAATAATTTAAACTTCATTGAGAAAAGACCTAAATCACAAAATTTGTAAAAACTTAGGCGTGAACTTTTTACAAAACTCGGTTAAGCGGAACCACGCTCTGATACCATAATTGTAACGACTCGGTAGATTCGTTACATATCATATGAACTTTAGAGTCTATGACAAATGGTAAAGATTCTTTGTCTCTGGAAGAAGTGAGATATACCCTTCGCTTAATAGAGATTTACAACGTATTAGTTGTAGTAGTGGTTCTAATTACCTGATCGGACCGTTTGAATTGCACTAGTTGCTAACACTGGTGGTGATAGACGATTGGAGAGGTTCTCCGGCGAGGGCCGGGTAGGGGTTCAAGGGGAAAGCGATGGGTGCAATTTACGTAGAGGTGGGATCTTGAAGCATTGATTGTCCCAGTAGAGGAATGGGTAGTAGGGAGGCCTCGAGGTGGTACCGCCCGCCGTGCCGACGATGATGCTGCATTTCGAAGAGGACATGTCTTTTTGATTCTTGAAAGTCACACATCCGATACCCGTGTGTGGTCTGCGGATATCTGAGAGGTACCGTGTGTGTCATAGGAGTAGTGATCTTTTGTGTGAGTAGATTGGAAGGTGGTTGTGTGTTTAAATGGCTATATTTTGGTCTACAAGATGGTTGGGATTGGCTCGGGTAGAATTAGGACCCTTGATGTAGGTGGAGATTGTACATTGAGTGAGGTTAGACATGTGTTTCACTTGACGAGGAATGCGGTATCTCACAATTTCGTTTGGAAAAGATGAGAGTTTGACTTTTGAGGAGAAGAAGGTGGAGGTTGTTGTCTATTTATAGGTTCGGATGTATTTCTGAGTGGTGTGGGCGTGGAACTTTGTATTGGATACAAGGTATGACGATTTGTATTTTACGAAGTCGGCTTTGTGTGATGTTAGGAAATAGGTGAATGGACTAGTGCGAGTCGATGGTGAGTTAGAGGAGGAGCAACCTTTGTTCAGCACCAGCGGTATATTTTAGTAGCCTTGAGGGTTTCATGGAACATCAAGGAGTAGCTCGAGGATTTCTTTAGAGTTATGGCTAAGGTACCTTAATATGTGAATGCGACTATGAGGATAAGTTCGACAATTATTGTTGGTTGCGGTGGCTCGATTCTGGTCGTTGTTGCATGGAAGCGGTCGAGGGAGGTGATTCATTGGATGTGTTTGCTCAAGATTGGATAGAAAGCGGTCATGCTTTGGTATTCACTAGTTCCCACTGGTCTCCATGTGGTGTTGATGTGATTAGTTTCGGGACATCGACAGACGGTGAAAGTTGCATGAGGGCCAAGATTGACAATGTTTGGACACTCATTTGGTTTGTTTCTTTGCCAGTGATAGGAAAATATGTGAGGTGGAGGTGCAGCTTAGCATTGTCTATCTCATACAGGTGTTCATCTAAGGAACCCCTCTAATCATCTCTGGGTACTTTTGGTGCATCTGGTACATTCTGGTACATTGAGTATGTCAGTCATTTGAATTTTTGTCACAGTTCGCTATCTTTCATATGTCTGGTACTTGGCTACATACGAGATTGCCTTATGGGGAAGTTTTCTAATTTTACGTTATCTACATGAAGATTAGTCAGGTGAAATTTATTGAATGTGACTGGATCTCCCACATCCGAGGACTATAAGAATTATTTCTTTGTCTTACCCTATATATATGAGATATGTATACATGTTATTTCATGTATCAAATAGTTTAGAGTTTCATAAGATTCTTAGTACCATTAGTTCAACTATTTCAGTTAAAGCTTGTAATCTAGTTCTTCCCATTATAGTGAAATTTCTGGTGGCTTGGAGCCCGTGGATTAGTCCTAATACATTGTTAGGGATACCACGTAAAAATCTTGGCGTTCTTTATTTTCTGTACTTTAGATAAATTTTTGTCTATATTGCATCTGTATAACAAGAGTAACTAAGAGCATGTAAGACTATTCATAATTCAACAACAATTTAACTCTTAGACTACAAGTAAATAGTTGGCAATTAAACCTAATTTTTTCATTTTCCAACATTTTGTACCATCATATCTCTTCCATATGATAATTCAACAACAATTTAACTCTTAAACTACAAATAATGGGCTTGTTAAATCTCACATAAATAAATTGTCCACCATGATGTTTGTTTGAATTTGTTGTTGATTACAACATAGAAGAGAGACGTTGAATCCTGTCAATGGTTGAATGGTGTAGGACCATATACAATGAGGGCGTTGAAAACTTTTTTCAACTACTTAATAAAATAATGGATAGTACAATTAGGGTGTTGAATCTAGGTGGATTAATTCTTGTTGAAATACATTCAACATGTTGAATGGTGTAGAAAGTGGACCCACATTAATAATTTAGTTTGATTTTGTTGATGATTTGTAAAGTGGATCCGCTGATGATTGAGATTTATTAAATTTTTTTAATTATATAATAATTATTCATATCATTATTTCATAATATCATTTTTATGAAAAAGAATAATCAAAATTAATCATTTTTACGTTATAAATAGAATTGTGGTTCATTTTTCTACTTTATAAATAGAGTTTTTTTTTCTTATATTTTTTTTATTATGTGCTTTAAGAGTTTGATTATAATGTCGATCAATTATATTGTACCGTGTGGTTATTTGTATTTCATTAGTTGTACTGCGTCTTTGTTTATTGTACTGCATTTGTTGTTGTTATATTTTTAAAGTTTATAAATAGAGACATCATTTATTTCATTTGGACAAAAAATTATTATATTTTTCACATATGTTGGTGATGTGGAGAAAGGATCGGAGAAAAGTAAAATATTTAATTAAGAATATGAGATTAAAAAATATCAAAAAATTAATTAGATAAATTTCACTTTTAGAAATATCAAAAAATAAATTATTTAAGTGTGAATTATTTTTATTTAATTGTAAATATTATTATTATATAATCATAAATAATAATATGAAATAAAAATGGTGGGGTATATAGTGATGAGTTGGAAGGGTGTTGAATTTTATTAAACAAAACCATTGTAGAGTGTAAAAGTTGAATGGTTGTTGAATTATTATGTGAAAGAGAGAAGATGATGTGGAGTGTTGGAAATTGAAAAAGAGGGTGTTGAATAAAAAAACCATTGTGGATAGCCTAACAAGTGGAGCCCCTTTCGGACACGTGGCATGCACACCAAGTGCCTGCCAATGGAAGTTAGGTGTATAGTGTTGTATGGAATGTGGATAAGACCACCTTCAATGAGGTTATTTGGAGGGGTATTTAGCTTCAATGAGAGATATTTCATAGGACAATCTTTTTACCCATTTTTCACAAAATTATTCAATAATTTTGAATTTTTTTTGACAAAAAATGGGGAGTGGGGCTAGAATTACACAGTGGAAGCAAAGAGATGGAAAAGAGGATAAGGGTGATCTTACTTGTGGCCAATAGGAAGACGTCACGTCGCCCTTAACATTGAATTTCATTTCTGGGCACGTGCATTTGATTGGGAAGGGATGGAGATGGAGATCTCACATTGGGCAATGTGAATTCATTTTATCCTCTACATTATTTGGCCGTTTAGAATTATTATTATTTTTAATTTTTTTTTACCAATATTTTTTATTTTTAATTGTCTATAAATAGAGACTAGGATTGTATGATTTGGACACAAAAAAAAATCTTATTTCCTCACTTTCTCTTCATTTCCTCAAGTATTTTTGCTAATTTATCCTCTCATTTCATGGATCCAAATCAAAATTATAATTATCCTTCAAATTTTGTATTTCCTAATCAACCACCTCAAAACCCCAACATTCAAAACCCAGAAAATCCATAAAATAATAGAACGTGCGAATTTACAAACCACGGTTTATGATGCCGCAAATCAAAATCAATTTATGATGCCTTTTTAAATCCCAAATTTTACTTACCAAATCCTAATTTTGGTATGAAACTATCCACATAATTATCAATATATGCTCTATGAACCTTGATAAATTGGAAATAATTATCGGGCATCCCCGAAATGCAAACCAAAGCTCCCAACCATCACCAGAACAATTAACTCCCCGTTTCAGTAGTGGATCTATAGAAATTCCAGAGTTTCCGAGTCAAATATTTCTAAAAAAAGATGATGATAACACTCCAACCAGCTTCCAACCTCAAAAAAACTCAAACATTTGGCAAAAGTTTGGAGCCAAGCAAAATTAGATTTCAAATTGTTTGTTTAGTTTTAAAAATATTTTAGTGTGTTCAATGTTGTGTTTTCCGAATAAATTATGTAAGTTTCCTTTGTCTTTTTAAATAATATCATGTATTGTTGTGATTTTAAGACTATAATAATTTGTTTTTAATAATTATAACGACAAACATTAGATTTAATTATTTTCATGTTAAAAATAAAATAAAATATTTATTATTATTATTTAAAAATATAATTATAATTATAAAATTATAATAACATATAATAATAAGAGAGAGAATAAATATATGGTAGGGTATATGTTAATTGATGTGAATAAAAGAGAAAATGATGTGGAGGAAAGAGAAAATGAAATATTTTTTCATATATCTCCTATTGGAGAGTGTAAAAAGATTTTGAGGATATTTGATGATATGAAAGATGAATAAAGTTATATGATATGAAATATTTAGGGGATAAAATACCTCCTACTGGAAATGGTCTAAGAGGAGATGTGGCAGCTTATGATTAGATTGTCTAATTTTTTTATTTTCGTTCCATCCTAATTATTCAGAGTAAATTATTTCATAACTCAGACTTGTTTAGTTCTAGAGATATTGTAACGACCCGCCTCAAATTCGTACTCCCTCGAGTTGATCGTCATCAGCACGTATATACGAGTCACCATACGATGGTCGACACGAAATCACTGTTAAATAGTTCGCAAGAAGCGATAATTTGATAAAAGTAAAATAGTTCGAAAACTCAAAATGTTGTAATACAAAGTTTAACCATGATGGCATCACTAATTCAAAAGAAAGTGTAAAATTCAATAAATACCAAGTCTCAAAATATTCACAAAATAGTTTACAATGGTTCAACATCCCAAAAGAAATGTAAAAAAAGCTGAGTACATCAATAAAGAAAAAGGAATTATTTGCCGAGGATCCACAGCCACTCGTCCACCACTTCGGTAAAATCATGGACACCCACGAACTCTGCCGCCTCACAAATGGCTTTTATCCAATCGAAGGTGGGAAGGGGAGTAAACTCGGCGGCTTAGTGGAAACGAATCTGTGATGGTAACTTACCCACATCGAATGAGGTATCTGATAATTTAATAGGCGTGGCGATAAAGTGGATATATATATACAATACAAGAATATGTCAATTATCAAGACATCAAACAAATAACTATCATAACAACCACATCATAGAGAATTCGGCGTCGTTAACTCGCATGTCATACTCAAGATCTCATAACACAAATCAAGCTGGTAAAAGCGACATAATTTCTGACACGGCGTTCACGCTGTAGACTAACATAACTGCAAAAGGAAAACACATCGACATAAACATATAACATTTCACCCTTGGCGGAATCATGCTTTCAGCCCAGGCTCTGCGAACACAAATATATTGGACATGGACCACTCAACACAAACATACTCAAAGAATTTACATTCAAACAAATATACTCCAATATCGATACCTCAAATAACTATATCATAAGCATCTAATACAACCACCTCTGAGCCAACGTTTCCGTTTCACAAGCCCATACACACAAATACGTTCATAACAGATACATTGTCACAACCAATTTGCCATACACCGTACTCAAACATAGATAAGGTAACAAGCAATTGATAAATCCCCACCTTGGCTAGTACCACTAGGCGCTAGCGATGAGTCCTCACAGCTGTTCCCGCGTCCAGTCGAGCAGAAACATTTCAAAATATAATCACAACTTCGTAACCATTTAAATCCCCTTTATCTAATTTAAATACTAGACTTTAACCCATTTCATTTATAAATTGACAAACTTTAAATGGGATTTCTAACTATCATTTCAATAACTATTTCGATGACTTAACCCTTCGGGTTTAGAATTCGATAATCGGCCTATCCTATTCAAATTCCAACGATTTGCTTCCAACATATAATTCATAATTGTATCCCAAGCGATCACACTAACGGTCCACTAACTTATTTACATTAACCACCACATTTTAGCGAAAGTCAACCCACGATCACCCGAAAGTCAATTCAACTATAACAACACTTTCTACCCCAAATATCGATCATTATCAATTTCTATATTATAATTTAAGCCTAGACAATAATTCTATTCAATAATATATCCAAAAATCCAAAGTCAACCCAAAAGTTCAAAAAGTCAACGGCCCTAAAACATCAGGAACTACATCAAACACAATAACAACTCAATAATAACTAATTTACAACCCAAGAATCAATTAGAGTAATAAAATTCAAAAATTCAAAAAGTCAACAAAAGTCAAACTTGGGAGATCTCAGTAAATACTCAAAATGTAACACTTTTTGCAGCAGAAACAACGAGGATGATGAGGAGAAACTCTCCCGAAAATTTTAGCTCCAAAGCTTGAGGATTGAGGGAGAAAATCGAAGAAGAAAAATAAAAAAAAAATGGTGGAAGATCGGCTCTCTCACGGCCAGGAAGAAGAAGGAAGAAATGAGGATTTGAGGGGTTTGTGGGCATTGGATAGTTAAGAAATTGGGTTGGACCCAATATGTCGGTGTAAAACCGAACCTTACTTTATTCGATCGTGCCTCTCGTTTTAATTTATCCTCGACAACTAACCGAACTTTAACATTATCGTACAAAAATATTAAAGTAGGTTTCAAATTCATGTAAATAAATTTAGGCAATCTCGCATTTTTATTTATTAATTAACGGTGATTCTAGGTTTACATTCTGCCCACCTAACAAAATTTCATCCTCGAAATTCTCAACTCAAATGCTACGAAAGAGTAAAATCAGAATAGCGAAGATCACCCAACCTCATACAAAAGATCGGGTAGCGGTTCATATCCTCTCGGCGCTCCCGTGTAGCTTCCTACCTTGATGATTCCTCCACAAAACTTTTACCAATTTTACTTCTTTTGTTTCCTCAACACCTTCTCTTTCGATCAAAGATCCTCACGGTCCCTCTCAGGTCAAATCTACACCCAAGTCATCCATTGAAACTCTACCTTTGTCAAGATTTCAAGCGGTCCAATATGCAGGACTTGCTTCCTCTTCTCCGAACCTCATTACACCCTTCACTTAAGGATATCTTCAAAAATGCTGGTCACCACCTCGAGCGACAAAATCACTTCGGCGTCGTCAGTACTTCTTTTCTACATCACATTGCCGTCCTCAATGTTGTTTGTTACTTTTACTCTCGAATACTCACCAACTCGAGACCCATAAATCTTTCTTTCCCCTACCTCATTCCAACATAGTCCTACACCTCCGGCCATACAAACAGCAATTGCCATTCGATGGCTTGAAAATTGTTATTATAAGCGAACTCCATTTTGGAAATTCCTCATCCGACTACCGGAGAAACCAACACCTGAGCTCGCGGCATGTCCTCGACGTTTGAATCGTTCTCTCAGATAATCCGTCCGTTTGAGGATGAAAACACGATTACTTCGAATGGACGCCGTCCCCAACGCCTCACGAAAACACTCACAAAACCTCGAAGTGAACCTTGCGTCACATCGATACTCCGGCACCCCATGTAGTCTCACCACTTGGTCTACGTACATCTTGGCCAACTTCTCCGGCCCATCGGTTGCTTTAATAGGTAGAAATGGCGGTCTTAGATGAATCTATGCACAATTACCCAAATCCCGTCATTTCTTTTACGAGTTTGAGGCTTAAACCGCAAAATCATGGTAGTCTTCTCGCGTCCATTTAGGTATCGGTAGCGGTTCTGTGACCGAGTGGATGGTTTATGGTCAATCTTGACTTTGTTGGCAAAATCAAACGCACGCTCACGAAATACGCAATTTCTTTCTTCATTCGGCCTGATAGTTCTCCATAGAATTCTGTACATCTTACGTACTCCCGGATTGCATATTATATGAAGCATTGTGAACCTCATCCAAGATCTCCCTTTTTAGGTCGGCAAAGTGGGGGACAACCACCCGCTCTCCTAAACGCAGAATACCATCATCGCCCAGTGTAAACTCAAGTTTACCTCCCTCTTTATTCCTCGACCAGGCCGCGCATACCGTCTCTTTCTTATGACTCTCTATTTTATCTACTTGGCTGGTCTCGCGCCATATGGGCAACAAAGATCATCACCTCGACCTCCAAGTCTACTGTCCTTCCGCTCCCCTTTGGCTCCTTCAACTTTTTCCTTTTTAAAACAGGCATCCGCCACTACATTGGCTTTCCCGGATATTCAATCATCGGATCGTAGTCACTCGAAACTCTGTCACCGTCATGCCGGGATTCGGCTCCTGCAGGTGGTGATGTACTTCAAACTTTTGTGGTACGCCCAGACCTCGGCATTGAACCCCCGCTGAAAATTAGTGTCTCCAAATTTTAAAGCAAAAAAACAATCGTGGCTAACTCCAAGTCATGGGCTGGATAATTCTTCTCCTTGATTCTTCAATTGTCGAGCATATGTCGCTTCCCGTTTCTACATGATACACAACTAACCCGATGTGAAGCATGGATTTATTTTCTATACCCCTCGTTCACGGCCCGGTAGTGTCAACCTTTGGTCTTGTAGTCAATCTCCTCTTGGCTCATTGAAACAAGCGTCGCCCCAAACAAATGCTACACCGCTTCTAGTCGGCAGTCGTCCGGAGGCGGCGATCAGCGAAAAGTCTTGTATGAATCATACGTAATATCCCGGCTAAACCCAAACTTCTCCTCCGTCACACTTGAAGCCTCTCCCAATTCATCACCGCATCCACCTTTTGGCCAGGTCCACACGGTTTACAACCGCCGAGATAACATGACCCAAAATTGTACCTTCTCGATCTAAATTCACACTTTGAAAGCTTTGCATACAAGCGATTCTGTCAGATTTCCAATACTTTCCTCGAATGCTCTTCTGTTCCAACTCACTTTTTAGAATAGGTCAAGATGTCATTAATAAATACAACCACGAAGTTATCCAAGAACTCGAGAAAAACCACGATTCATCAAGTCCATGAAAGGCTTGGTGCATTTATACAACCCAAAGCAGCATCACGAGAACTTCATGGTGCGATATCTTGTTCGAAAGCATTGATTTGATATATCATCTTCCTTAATTCTCAATTGAGTGATATCGGATCTCAAATCAATTTTTTGAAAAGACCTTGGCATCCCTCGGTTGGTCAAAAAGATCATTAATCCTTGGCAGCGGTACGGTTCTTAATAGACACTTTGTTCAATTGTAGGTAATGTCGATACAAAGCCTCGTTGTTCGATCGCTGCTTCTTGGCGAACAATCTTGGAGCCTCCATGGAGAATAACGGCCTTATAATCCCTTCTCAACAACTCTGCTGTTGCCTGTTCAACTCCTTCAACCTTCTTTGGAGCCATTACGTACGTGCCATAGACATCGGAGCCGTTCGGTACCATTTCGATCGAAAATTCAATCTGTTGGAGTAGTCACGGCAAATCCTTCGGAAACACATCCCCGAATTCTCTCACAATCCGGACATTCTCAAGCTTAGGCTCATCTTTCTTCAAGTCGTTACGTAACCCAAATACCCCATACATCCACGTTCAATAACTTTGAGCTTCTAACACTTGAGATCCACCTTGAGAGCGCTAAAACTCTCACACTCCAACAACTCGTAATTCGAGGCCTACGGGGCTAGTAAACACAATCTCCTTACGGTGACAATTTATTCTGACATGGTGTTTCCCCAACCCGGTCCATTCCCGAGTCAAGTCATCCACGAACTCAAAGGGTATGAATCTACTTCTAATACATGATTATCAACACTTAAGGGGCGATTACTATAAACCTGATTACCTCGACCGACCTCCCCTTTGGTGTCATTATTATCAGAAGGTACTCTCGGATGTTATTAACTAAAAAGATAGCTGCTGGCAAAATTCGGAAGATATAAAAGAGTGGGTGGCTCCAGAATCAAACAATACGCGAGCATCAAGACCATGTAAAGATAGAATTTTGTCACCATTCAAAGGTATCCGTGCCTCTAGCTGCGTGGCATTAATTTCTGCACGTGCAGCTCCACTCGGGCTGTTACCATACACCCGTCGATCTACCAAATCCTGCGTCCACGACTCTGTCGTCCCTCCAAACCGTCCACCTCAGTACCACGAGATCACCTCTCCCGAAGCATTAGCCGAAAGGAAGTAGTTCTTCTACTGTACCCATAAGAAGGAGACGTACATTGTAAAATACTGACTCTTGACATGAACATGTCACCTCTGGTCTTGACAATCTCGCCTTGTGCCCTACGCCCCTGCTGATAACCTTGAACATCGCGTGCGGAGCACGAAATACCACCGTGAAACCACCATTCAGGAGTACACGAAGGCCATTGAAAGCCCTACAAATGCAGGTCGAGAGCAGGATGAATTGTACAAAATGGCTCACGCCTGGGCGGTCTTCTTGAAAGTTCCTTTGAAATCACAATCGTGCAGCCTGCTTGACTCAGTCGCATCAGGACCTCCCTGCTGCCTCTAGATTACTTGTAGCCTCTCCACTGCGGCCATTCCTCAACTAGTGAAAGCTGGTGTAAGTGAACAGGGCAGTCTCGAATTTGTAATCTATTACAGCCCAACCCTTGATCCTCGTAGCTCGGTAGAATTACCTCGGGATCAAGCGGCCTGATCATTAAACCTCTCCTCGTATCCATCAACATTTCTCTCCCCCAGCCACCCAAATCTTGCATGGACATGGTTCAGCAAACTCCTAGCCACTCCGACAAAGCTAGTATACTACAAGAGCTACGCTAGCTCATCTCCCAACCCATCGGTTCAAACTTATTATCTAATGCTTCAAATTGTCGCAACCTCGATTGCCAACTATTTGGAGTCAGTCTTTGGGGCACGCGTCACTCAAGCGCATCCCAAAATCACCATTACTCGACTCCTGCGGGATTGCCTCTCGCAGGGACCGGTTGGTCGCTCGACTCCTACTTGCCCCGCTTCCTACAGCTCCCGCGGCTGCACTCCTTTGCCTCCCAGGTTTACCCGGCCTGCTTACAGCGTCACCCTACCAATGCTAGCCTCCTTCTGCTCTAGAAGCACATATACCCCTAACGGGTCCAGCGATTCGTCTGCGCAGCTCAACTCTAGGTGGCATCCTCATACAGTCTGGAAAGAAGTAAAAATAATTTAGACTCATAAAAAGACCATGACACAAAAATTTTACTAAAATTTTGGGCGTGAAGCACACACACCCACAGAACCAGTTAAAGCGAGAGCACTGCGGCTGCGATACAAAATTGTAGCGACTGCGCCTCGAGTGTCACGCCCGAGGTTAGATAAATCGTCCTTTTGGCATATCACGAGTCACCATCGATGGTTGACACGAAAATCACTGTTTGAAAACCAGCGGGCAGCGGTTTGATACTTGAGTAAAATAGTCAGGCGAAAACATTTCCATACGGAGTTGCTGCATCATTAGCATGCCTAATTCAAAATAAAGTGTAAAATTCCATCACATACCAAATCTCAAAATATTCCACAAAATAGTTTGGCCATGACATCCCAAAACAAAATATAAAAAACTAAGTACATGAAAATAAGAAAAAAGGTATTTGCCGAGATCTTAGCCACTTGTCCACTCACTAAGTAAATCACGGGCGCGCGAACTCACACCCGACTCGCATTAGCTCTGTCAATACGAATGTGGGAAAGGTAACTCGGCGGCTTGAAACGAATCGCGGATGGTAACTTACCTACATCCGAATGAGGTATACGATAAATCAACAGAGGCATTAGCGATAAGTAGTATATATATATATATATATATATATATATATATATATATATAATGATGTATCTGATCTGAGAATATATTAATTATCAAGGCATCAAACAAATAACCATCCTCGACAACCACACCTTAGAGAATTAAATACGTTAAGCTGCGTACCATACTCGAGATATAATAACACAAAATCAAGCTGGTAAAACGACAATTTCACAACACAGCGTTAACAACGGAACTAACATAACTTGCAAAAGGAAAACACATCGACACCGCATAACATTTCATCCCTTTCGTAGGCTCACCCTTGAGCCATGACAACATATCCTTTTCAGTCTCTGCCGAACACCCAACATCGTCATATCCTTTTCCAGCGGGCTATTGCTTGAACACCCAACATCATCCCAAATATTCTCAATTCAACAAATTCCCGTTCACATATAATACCGGACATACAAACATCACACAATAATCTCGATGTAACAACCATGATACACACGATACAACAATTCGTATAGAACATATACTCCCCACATAAATATATACCTGCAGTCGTCAAAACACAAATATACCGAGACATAAATACACTCAACAAACATACTCAAAATTTACATTCAAACAATATACTCCATCATCGATACACTCGAAATAACTATATCATAAACGCATCTAATACAACCACCCACTACCAAGGCAACATTTCCCAGGTTCACAACTATACACACAAATCGTTCATAACACGATACATTCTCACAACCAATTTACCATACACCGCCCAAACATAGATAAGGTAACAAGCAGTGATAAATGCCCACGCCATTGTTATTTTAAGCCCAAGCGATCAATCGATCCTCACGGCATTCCCGTCAGTGCGAAACGAAACATTTGAAAATATAATCACAAATGTCCAACCATTTAAATCCTTTACCTAATTTAAATACTAGAATTTTAACCCGTTTCGATTATAAATTGACAACTACGTAAAGATTCTAACTATGTTTCAATAACACAATTTAGATAGCTTGACCACTCTGCCGGACTAGTCGATAATCACCCTATATTACATTCCAAATTTCCAACCGATTTGCTTCAGCCTTATAATTCATAATTGTATCGAGCAGTCACACTTCTTGATCCATTAACTTATTTACATCAACCACCACATTTTAGCGAAAGTCAACCACGATCGTCCGAAAGTAAATCAACTATATGATACTTTTCTACCCCAAATATCGATCATTATCAATTCCTATATATTATAATTTAAGCCTAGACAATAATTCTATTCAATAATATATCCAAAAAATCCAAAGTCAACCCAAAAATTTCAAAAGTGAGCGATACAAAATATACGAAATTTCGGGTCAAACACAATATTTCAACTCAATAATAACTAATTTACAACCTAGAATCAATTGGAGCAATAAAATTCAAAACACCAAAAGTCAACGAAAGTCAAAGTTGGGAGATTTCTCAAAATACTCGAAAATAAAGCACCTTTTTACCTTGAATAGCCCCGAGGATGATGAGAGAAACTCTCGAAATTTAGCTCGGAAGCTTGAGAGTTGAGGAGAAAATTGAAAGAAAAATCAAAAAATAGTAAAGGACTCCTCACGGTTATGCATGACGAGGAAGGGGAAGGAAATGGGTTTTTGGGGGTTTGGGCTCTATTTGATCATTAAGCAATTGGGTTGGGCCCAATGGTCCCAACCGGGCTCTGTTGATCATTAAGCAATTCGATCGATACCTCGTTTTAATTTATCCATGACTAACTTCCGAACTTCAACATTATCGCACATAAGTACTAAGTAGAATTTAATTTTTATCATAATTAAATTTAATAATCTCTCTTTTTAATTTATTTATTAAGCAGTCGTTACCGGTTTTTACAAAAAATTTAATGTTTGAATAATATTTAACATAATTAGTTGATATTTTAGGAATTTTTAGTATATATATATATATATATATATTAGTGTTGCAAAATGAAGTAAAATTTATAACTATCGCTAAAGTCGAACGTAGTCTAAATTTTCACTTGATACATGCATACCATCTAGAATTTTGCAACTTCTCTATTTGTATAAGGCAACTATGCAAGAAGACAATTTTATTAGATTTAATTATATAACAATAATAGTAGTGTACCATTTATCATTGGTGTTAGATGACATTAAAAAAATAAAAATAGTTGACAATTATTATATATTTTTACAGGACAATTCTTTCATTCAATAGTTATTAATAAATAATTATAAACGTCGATACATTTACTACTATCATGTTTTATGAAGAAGATAGAATGTCGGTAACAAATAAGTAAAATATTTTCATATTATATCTATATTTACTTCTATCATGTTATATGATAAAGACATAAAGATATTAACAAATGAATAGAGAATTTTTCATAATAATTTTATCATCAATTTATACTTGGTAAAAGATATTGTTTAACTTGATCACTTATAGGTAGTTAAGTTATATATAATATTATTTTAATTGATTTGAAAAGATGTATTATTTATATTTGTATCGAACTTGTTAGTATTATCGTAATACAACAACATCAATGTTAAATCTTAGTATGTAAAATCAATCAAATGTAAATACCTCATACTATGATCAATATTTTGATTCTAATATTTCTAATACAACAATAACTAATTGATAATATAATTTGATCAATATAATATTATTTTAGCGTTTATTTCTAATAGAACATGGTTTTTACATGTTGAATATTTTATATTTATATGTGCTTCAATATTAGTTTAGATAAAAATTAGAGAAATTATAAAAGTCACGAGACTTCGATGATACCTTGTTAATTATACTTGATTGAATTTTTTATGATTATTTTTTATTGGTGGTAAAATATAATATGTTTATTATTATTTTAGTTATTTTATATTAAAATATTAATTATCTTTTTTTATAAAGTAAAATATTTTCATATATTCATATGTGCTTCAATGAAAAAATCTATGTGACTTCTGTGATAATTTTTTAATTCTATTTAATCATTTACATAAAAAAGCTTATAAATCTCATTATACCTTCTTATGTCTATTTAATTCTTTACACAAAAATTAAACAGATTATCAAATAATATTTTAATTATTCTTAATTATGTATATTAAAATATTAAGTATCTTTGTTCTAAAATAAAATTTTTTTGCATATATTCATATGTGCGTCGATGATAAAATTCCTTAACTCTGATGATAATTTCTTAATTCTATTTCATTATTTACATAAATATTTATATGTAAGTTCCATGATATCTTCTCAAATTCTTTAGGCTGCTTTACATATAAAATTGAATAAATGATAAAGTAAATATAACTCCCGTAATACCTTATTAATTATATTTAATTTATCATAATTATATAATTACGCATAATTAATGAGAGAAAACAATATGGGCGTAATTGTGCAATAAATGTCGATAATAGATGACAATGATTAAGTTTAGGGGAAGGGATAATATGGTCTTAATCAAAAAAATTAAAGAAACAATAACACATTCACACTTTAGGTGAAAACAAAATTAAAATTTATTTTTTTAGTATTTTTGTGAGGTTTAACATCTATATTAAACATATTAAAGTATTAAAAAAATACAGTATAAATCATAAGAGAGAAAAATTTAATTTATTGTTAACTAATACATCATATACTCTTACCCAAATATAAGTAATACTCATTTATATATTTATAACTCCTAATATTTGAAATAATGAGTCATAATGCCCAAGAAACCTTTTAACTTACAATTTAAAGAAAAAAATTAATGACTTATTATTAGTATATTATTAATACACTTAAGTAAAATACATAAATTTCATGATCTATTTTTAATTATTCAATTTTCATTATTATTTATTTTCTCATAATTAACTTCATCTTAAGTATATCCATTCAACAAATAGTATTTTTTAATTTAAACTCAACTAACTTTTAATGTATTTTATACTTGTTAGGGAAATATATATCAATATGTAGTATTTTAAACATACTTTACTATTAAGTTGATAATTTTCATTCAAAATAATATTTTCGATGTCAATCAAGATTGTAAAATTTATTAATCTTTTACCATAAGAAGATAAAATCGTAAATCTTTTAGGAATAGAGGGAGTTAGTAGTTATGAATCAATCTTATATTTTTTCGTAATAACATATTAAATATGTTTAAATACAAAACCTCATGTCACTTTTTATAATAATAAAAATATAGGATAATATACTTCTAAAAAAACTATAATTCAATATACCTCGTCTTTCTTGAGCACTTCTTCGTCTCCGGCGGCCGGTATGGCGGAGAAATGAGAAATTAAAGAGAACAAATAAAACAGGGTGGTCTTCCGTGACCTACGCACATGTCACTGCAATCCTCATTATCTTTCCTCTCGATTCCTTATGCCTCTGTTATTAGCCCGGCCCTTGATCCTCTTCTTCGACGGTCGGAGGTGAAACCACTACCCACCCAAGCCAAGCGCTGATCTTTGGTAGTCCGCCGGCTCAACTTCTGACAAACTACAATATCTCTTACACTGAGCCACACAATCTTATTTTACTTGTATTATGCTTCTCT
The DNA here is from genome assembly GCA_019722365.1 of Lithospermum erythrorhizon. Lineage (NCBI taxonomy): Eukaryota > Viridiplantae > Streptophyta > Magnoliopsida > Boraginales > Boraginaceae > Lithospermum > Lithospermum erythrorhizon. Next base: position 90,497 of record JADFUC010002204.1, read on the forward strand.
TTATTATCTATGTCGCACAACACCAAACCTGTTGCTCCATCCCACGCCGCCTTCGTTAATGCCTTTAATCCGTCCATGAACAAACCTCCACGTCGCTTGTTGATTACTCATACCTACTCGAGGGCCTCGAGCTATTAACCACTTCTCCTCAGTGCCGTCAGCTTGTTTTTCATGACCCGTTAAAACCCTACCCAACCAACCCTATCCCATTTTCCCAAGCATCGCCGGTTTCCACCATCATCCAAAGCTACCCAACACTACCGGTGGTATGTGCAACCACCACTTTCTATTAAAATCGGCGCGTACGCTGACCCTCATGTGAACCATAACCCAAAAAACCCAACCCATGAGCCGTCTCGATTATCAACACCCCCTTCGTTCATGTCTCTTTGGCCAGAGGTCTTATTCACACTTCTCAACCACCGTCGTACTTTACCACAAGCGCTACTCGCCCACCTCTTAAATCACAACGTACGATACATAAGCACTTATAAATGTTCCCTCCTCCAAGCTCTCCTACGCACTCATGCCACTATGGGTTCAGCTCCGCCTACCATTTTAGGGGTATGATTGCTCGAATATGGATAGTCTTCGGCCTGTGACTACCCACGAAGGTAAACCAAGTGTCGTTTTTAAGCGGTCCGACAAGCAACGGTATTTGAGCATGTTGAAGCATGTTTTGGTTGGTAAGGTCTCTCACGGTTGACCCACTTTTCATATCATAAAAGAATTTTTTATCAACTTGAAGCTAAAAGGTGCATATAATATCTCTCTTTATGATGCTAAACATCTTTTTATCGAATGTGAGTTGATGGAAGATTACACTAGATTATGGGTCTGGTTAATTTGGTATGTGTAGTCGTGTCCTATGAGAATTTTTAAATGGACACCGGATTTTAATCCTAGTAAAGAATATCCTTTAACATCTATTTGGGTTCATTTTCATGTATTTGTTTGAGGGAACCTCGTGCTCGATTCTTAATTCTATAGGAACTCCACGAGATTGATTAAGCATAATGTTAATCGGGTTAAGCTTGGTACGGCTTCGGTGTGTGTAGAATTAGATGTATCTAAACCTCTTATGAATGAAACGTGGATTAGTTTTGTGGATGATGACGATCCTTCTATTGTTGTTGATGGTTTTTGGCAAAAAGTGGAGTATGATGACGTTCCCCCCTATTGTTTGAAATGTTTTCATATGGGTCACAGGTTGAGAGTTGTAGCGTGATTTTGAAAGAAAGAGAAGGGTCCAAAGCTCCCCTATGTCCACCGTAGAAGACTATATCGTAGAGTTGTGAACCAGACCAAGGCGGTCCAACCAAAGGGGGCGGTTAATGATGTGAAGAAAAAGGGTGCTCTTGATCCGGTCATAGTTGGTCAAGTGGCTTCTAGTTCGGGTACTTAAGAAAGTGATCCGGCTCCTCCTATTATCCGTCGCGGTCATGTGGTTGAAAAATGGATTAAGAAGCTTTACACGAAGAATAATGGTCATGGAAAGAACAATAAGGAGGGAGTTCAAATTAATAATTCTTTTGCAGGTCTTGAGAATGTGTTAGAAGAAGAAAAGGATATCGCGGAGGATGCAAAAGGAAACTCCATGGCTAAAGAAGTCACGATTGGTAAGGATAATATTCATACTATTGTTCAAACTAACAACAATTTTGCAGGTCTTGAGAATGTCATGGAAGACGAAAATGGTGCGGCGGTGGAGAGAAGGGGAAGCCTCAGAGACGAGGGTGGTCCTACCACGGTTGGTAAGGAGCATGTTCAACCTAATAACTCTTTTGCAGGTCTGGAGATACCAAGTGTTGATCATGCTCAAAGGAATGTAGATGGTTTGGTTGCTACGGGGAAGGATGGTGTTCTTGGCTCGTTGGTGGTTGTGGATAAATTGCAGGTTTCGTCTCTATCTGTTTTGCAGGACATTTCCACAGATTTCCAGGAAGACATGAGCACCTTTTGCAAGGAATTTAAGGCCCCAAGTGCAACCTCATCCCCTTAAGCTGATTTATCGATGGCTACGGATGTTACTCAACAATGGAATCTTCCTTGGAGGAAAAGTCGAGAAATTGGTGAGCTTCGAGGTTTCTGCCCGGGTCAGTCGAGATAGAGTGTTACTCGATGATATTCAGCCTATTGCCTCCTAGGTAAGGTCACTGGTGAGGCGGAGATCACTCCGAAGCGGCTGTGAATATTGTGAAGGCAGGTAAGTCTTCTATCCATATCGACTAAATTATTATGTTGGAACCTGCGCGGTATCTGTAATGAATCTACCTGCAGGCGTATCAAAAATCTGAAACGTAAGCACCAATTTGATGTTCTGGCTATTCAGGAGCCGAAATCTTCCTCTGCTAATATTTCTATTTACAAGAAGAAGTTTAACTATGATAATTTTTGTACTAATCTTCCTAGTCATATTTGGTTTTTTTGGAACAATATGTTTGATCTTGAGGTTGTAGGTGATCATAGACAGTATCTGCACCTTAAACTGACTCACCTTCCTACGTCCAAGTTGTAGTTTATTACGGTGGTTTATGCGTATTGCAATGTCACTGACGTGAACATACGTGGGAGGTATTTCCGATCTTGAAGTTCTCCGGCTCCGTGGGTGTGATGGGGATTTCAATGCTACGTCGGTGGTGATGAGCATTATTAGGGGTAATGCTCGACCCGGTCTCTATGTCGACTTCTCCCGGTGTGATGGAATTTGTCATTTGCTGAATGATGGTTTGTGGGCTCAAAATACACAATGGAAACTCTCGAGAGGCTTGATAGGGTGTTGTTTGATCGGACACAATGGATACTCCTTGTCCTTAGTGTCCATCATCTGGCTAAAACCGCTTCTGATCATGCTCCGCTTCTCCTGGAGCTCAAATTGTTGCATGATACTCCTAAAGGTTCCTTCCGGTTTCACAATATGTGGTTACATCATGAGGATCTCAGCGAGTTGATACAGGTGTTGAGTCGACTCCGATTACTGCGGTGATCCACTTCTTCTTACACCAAACTTAAGAGGTTGAAAAAAACAATTAAGGGAGTGGAATAGAGAGGTGTTTGGTAATATTTTCACAAATGTTGACAGTGCGGAGGAGCGCGTTACGGTTTGTGAGAATATATTCGAAAATCTAGGTTGATTCTGATAGAGCTGCCGTCTTGCAATGAGCATCTTAGGTCTGGCTAAGTTGCGAAGGCCTCCTCTTCTAAGGGTGTTAGACAAGGTGATCCCTTATCTCCTACCTTGTTTATTATTGCTGAAGAGTACTTGCCCGATTATGCAGCTAGTTGCGAGTAATCTTTAAAATTGCTTACAATCTTGTGAGCTTTTGTTGAGGTCCACATACCGCTTTTCTTGATGATTGTCTATTGATACTGTAATGGTCTTAGTCTTCTCTTGATAAGGTTAATGGTTTTCGCTCATTTTTCAGTCGGTCACCGAGGCGGGTTATTAACAAAGATAAGAGTTCCTACATTCTTCAGCAAACTTCCTCCCTACTTGAGTCAAGCTATGGGTTTCAAACGGGAAGATCTTCCTTTCCATTATTTGGGTATTCCGGTGCTCAAGGGTAAACGGCAATGTTTTCTTTTTTACTCTTTATTGGACCGCATCAGGAATACTATTAATTCTTGGGAGCATATAGATTTATCTTTTGGTGGGCGTATTACTTCGATCCAGTCGGTCCTCTCGTCTCTGCCATTGTACTTCCTCCAAGTTATGCATATGCCTGTTACGGTGAGAGAGAAACTCGAGATTTTGCTGAATAAGTTTCTTTGGGGGATGTTACTTGGTGCATATGGGGGCAAAGTATGTATCCGTGTATGATGAGAGGGGCTGGTGCAATCTTTACAAAAAGGAAATTGGCTTCACCCTCTTTAAGATTAGTTCTGCAGAAGCAAAGACTTTATCGTCAGTTCATACTTAAGTAAATATTCGGCCATTGAACATCACTGAAAGTGAGACCCTCTCGCTCTCTCAGGTTTAAACCGGCTAGCTAGTATACGGAGACAGTGCGAGGAGTTCATTCGATGGGAAACTTAAATCTTGAGGCTGTGACTTTTGGATTGACTCGTGGCTGCCATCTGGTCTAATTGATATAGATCATACTGTTAGAGCCATGGTTAATAAGTTGCGATGGGGGTTGTGGGACATGAACAGAACAGTCTGAGGTTTCTCTTGATGTGGGTAGGATATTCTTTTTCTTCGCCGGTTTTACGGAGATAATGATGTGGCTGCAGGCTTTCTAATGATGGGATGTTGGTTCAAGGCTGCTTCGAGGAAGTCAGATCTGAGAGAGACCTCCATTGTCTATTCCTATATTTGGAATTCTATTATTCCCAGATGTCGCTACAGTTTGAGGCGGATTACAAGTACAATATCTTCCGATGGACGATATTGTCCAAGAAAGGGATTCAGTTTTCTTCGAAGTGTCAATATTGTGCCTCGGTGGAGACTCTTCAACATGTTTTCTTCACCAACAAGATTGTTATTCAGACTTGGGATCCTTTCAATCATCTTTTTGGTATCAAGAGAACTATCTTTACTAGTGTTCCTCACGTGCTCAAGGTTTGGAGTTTCTCGGTTGCTAGAGGTCATATTAGAACTTTGGTCCCTATCATCATTCTTTGGTCTCTCTGGGTTGCTTGTAACAAAGTTAAACATGGTGAGCAGAGGTATTCTTTTCATGGCATCTTACACCGGATCAATCATTCCACCGCACATATTAGGTTCACAATTTCGGATTACCAGCATTGGAAGGGTGATATGAACATGGCTCATTTTTTGGGTGCCCAGTGTATGAACCCTCATTGAAGCCTCCCACAGTTGTGGGCGTGGGTGAAACAGGCGATCAGGATTAAAAGTTGAACATTGATGGGTCTTTCAAAATGTGACTGGGTTACGTGACATCATTCCTGATGAAGATGGAGGCGGAGATGGTTCTGTACAATGGGTTTATATGATGATTCCTCCTTGGAAGTGGAGATTATAGCTACTAGAGGTTCTCCGTTGAATTAATTCTTCTAGTGGTTTCTGCTGCGGTAAGAGACGGACCTCCTACGGTGCTAGTAAAGATGATCAAGGACCAGTAATTGTCCTTAGCGTTAGGCTTGATAATCATAACCACTATTAATCATTTTTTGCAGGTTTCAAGATCGGAGTTGACACATATCTGGCGTGAGCAAAGAAGCCTTGGTGGCGGACATAGTGCTAAACATTCTCTCAAGAGCGTGCAGTCGTTTGGAGGCTGGAGAAACACTTTGACCCGGATTAGAGCATTGATTCAAACTGAAATTGCAGGTATCCCAAACATCAGTATTTGATTCGAGTCAAGTTGAAGTTTTTCTTACGGGTGGAGGCTTGAAAGTCAACACACTGTGGGTCTTCTCTATTTTGTCATTGTATTCGTTTTTGTTTTTGTTGTTTTTTGGATTATGTATTATTTTTACTGCGTTTTTTTAGTATGTTGTGAGCCCCACTCTTAGATACGATTTAAGGTTTCTATTTTTGCTTGTTTGGGTTTTTTCCCAAAATGATGGATTGACAATTATTTTTATTTTTAATTAACACGAATCCCATGCGAGGTTTAAATAAGAAAAAAATGATTCAATATACCTCAAAATGAAAAAAAATTATAATTTTAAGCGGCCCTTTCTAAAATTCATAAAGTCCTCATTAAAGCCATGAGTAATGTCATCTAATTTATCTTAAATACTAATATAACCTAAATTTTAATTTACACTAAAATTGAATGAATTTAATTTGTATTTTCTTTACTTATGATTTATATAATTAGTTACTTATGATTTATTGACAATCTATTAGTTTTTACAATTATTAATTGAATAATTTTTATGTTTATTTTGAATATTATTATTTTATACTTATGGTTATACTTTTTCTTTGCTAAAGACATAGTACATATAACTATGATCATAAAAATATCTAAATTCTTACTTCGTAGTTTAACTTGAACATTTTGATATAAATATCTAATAATATTATCATCTTTTAATTTCATAGTCTTGTGTGCTTATACAGTATCTAGCCATGTATTTAACTTCACATATTTTATATAAATATCTAATATCATTATCATATTTTTATATATTTATTGCTTATATAGTATTTAAAGCGGTAATGTATATATACTTCTTTTGTAAATAGACTCTACATTTTTAAAAATGTATAAACACATAATTTTTTTTAAATTTAAATGATGCATACTGTGATTCTATATTACAATGTAGAGAATATAAACTATATATTGTAGTAATGATTTAAAATTGATATAATTTGAAAATTGTTGTACATTAATCATGTAATTATAAGAATTAGTGATATTAATACAGACCTTAAAAGCCAATTAATAAGCAAATCAATACAAATAAATAAATTAATAATAACCAATTATATGCAAATAATTAATTAATCACAGTATAGATTGAAAGGACAAAATAGTCTTGAAAAAATTAAAAATAATATTCAACATTTTTACTCATAACCAAATTATTCATTCAAATTCCAGGACCTCAATCTTTCCTTCGAAAGTGATAATTATTGGATGCCCACTCATATATACTAAAAAAATCAGGAACTCCTGAACTCTAACACAACTACATCGAAAACCAAATGAAAACTTGAAAAGAGCTCTTTCATGTTTTCATGATATTTAGAGATCTTTCTGTAAAAGCTTTCACACGAAACAAGTGCTAAACATGATATGCATGTATGCACATTTTTCTAGAAGAAGAAAAGCAGAAAAAGTGCAAATTCTGTTCAACAAAACACAACCTTAATCTTTTACTAAAATTCATCCTTTTTTATACCTTCTAAACAGAGTATTGATTCATTTGATTTGGACATTAAAAATATCCTTTTAATCTCATTATTCTTATCAACTAATGGAGCTTATCTTTTTTTATTCTTCAACATCTTTTTAGTGAAATGGATCTTAACAATAACCATTTCCAACACCAAAAAATTTTACTCATTACCATTTTAACTACAAAATCTCAATAATTATCAATTTTAAAATCAATCTTTTAATAACCGTGCATAAAATATAACAAATTTTGGATTTGTATAATAACACATTCCATTATGTACATTATTATAATATTATTTGAAAAGGTAAAAGTTAAGTTTATGTTAGGTTGTGTTGTTAAACCGGGGCAATGGCAAACTTGACGAGACCTTGCACTGACTCTTGAAATATCTTGCACGAACTCCATATTATCATTTCATCATTATCCGTTCACCAACTCATCTTCTTCTTTCCCAAGCTGGGCGAACCCCCCTCAATTTTCCCTTGATATTTTTTCTTCCATTTTCTTCACCATCTTGGCTTTGGTCCTAAAATTTCTTGAGAGAGTTTTCGAGTCATCCTCGCCAATACCCGACCGCAAAATGTGTGCAGGGTGGTCTGGGATGGGTGACCAGCTGAGATTTCTCGGTGAACACGTGAGTGGACAAAATGTCTTGGAAGATCCGTGGTGGTTTATAAGGCTAGTCCATCAAATCTAATAACGTCTGATTAGGTGCACCCGGGCCGGTGCGTCTGGAAATGGTATCGAGCAAAGCCGTCGGGCTGTGGGAACTAGAAGTGCTATGCGAAGCAAAGTGCGGGTTTCTCTTGAGGCCGTAGGAGCCACCTCTAGAATCTCACACGGATGGTACGGTCTTGGATGTGTTGTGGCTCAACGAGGCGTTGAGTATTTAAGTGGGGAGGTTGTAATACCCGACCGCAAAAATGTGTGTGTGTGTGTGATATGTTTGATATGATTTGATTAGTGCTAAATACCACCGAGATCGTCTTGTTTTGAACTCATCTCATGAGCTCAATGTTAAAGCGTACTTGACTGGGGTAGTGCGGATGGGTGACCCGATGGGAAGTTTCCGGTGAACGCGTGAGTGAGGACAAAAGCGTCTTGGAAAGATACGTGGTGGTTTGTGAGGCAGTCCATCAAATCTAATAGCGATACCGACCACGATGCACCGGGCCGGAGGCGTTACATCCTCGTTTAAGGTAAGAAAGTTCGAATCTTTTGGGTATTTCATGAATCTTGAGGATGTTGACTTTTTTGGTTACTTGAGTTGACCTTGGTTTTGATATTGATGATGGTATAAATTGCCATCTAAGCTTAGATATAATTATAAGAGATGATAATAATCGGTTATGGGGTTGAAATATGTTGAGAATTATAGTTGACTTTTTGTTGACATTTCAAAATGGTTTTATGTAGGTATAAGTGTGCTCTTGTACTTTTATTATGGTTGTTTCGAGGGTGTAGGTTGTGATTTATATGTGATTAGAGAATATTAGGATAAAATGAGTTTTGTAAGTTTGAGTAGTTAAATGGGTTTGAGATTAAAGATGGTTAGAAATGGGATGATTAGTTGTTAATATCGGAACTTTATGGCTTTTGAAACTAGTAATTGGAACTCAATCATTAAAATGGAAAGTTGCGAACTTAAGTTGGAATAAGGTTATAATGGGAACTTTCGTTGGGTTATTTTGGGAGTATAAATATATAAGTAGAATGTTATATTACTAGTTGTATATTACTCGTCGTATTATAATTTGAATGCTTGTTTAAGGCGATGATCGTGGGAAAGGTCCGTTTTTGTGATTGCACGAGGTTTATATAGGCCTTGAGTGAGTATCTATTTCACGGGTGTTGATTAACTACTTGATTCACGGGATATGTGTATGTGTATATATGTGATTTTGTGTTAAATTAAATGTTGAATATGCATTGTGGGTTGAGTTGTTGGGTTGTGTCTGTGGTCTCATGAGTCGTATAAGTGTTTGTGGTGATGTTGAGTTGTATTAGGAAGAGTTGTATATGAGTTGATGGGGGTTTGTTGAGTTGTATTGTCTGGTATTTTCCTTATACCTCGGTATAAGTGCGGTGTTTTTGCTTCGTACCTCGTTACGATTCGGTGATAGCTTGTAATAGAGCGGGCATAAGTTTCTCCGTCTGAGGTTGAGTTGATTATATGTGCATTAGTTGTAGAAATCAGGACTTATATTAGCAGGTTGTAGAGTTGTTGAGTTGATAGAGTTGTTGAGTTGATTGTAACGACCCTTGGTCGGCCTTGAGTTAAGGTCATCAACAACTGTACACCAGTCACCGATCGATGGATGACAACATAAAGACCGTTTTGACATTAATAATAATAAAAATACACTTTGTCAATCATTGGTGAACTAATAACATATACAATAAAACAACGAACAACATAATATAAATCCACCTTAATGATACAACTCAGATACACAAGAGATCAAAATACAACATAGGAAATATGGCAGACCTCAATGAAATACAATACACATGTCTACTTATTATACAAGTCGGCAAACAACGGGAAATCAGCGATGAGGAATTCTATGCCACGCGCCTAAATCCCTATGATCTTGATCTGACCTATCAATGGAGCTTCTCGACAACCTCGGCTGATCAACCCCTTAGAACCTAGGCATAAGCATGCGTCCATAGAGAATAGAAATTCCCTGACTATTAGGTAGTGAATACGAAATACCACAGGACGATCCATCACATATATTCATACTTATATTTATAACATATGCTTATACGTGCCGGGCTACACAATAAATAACTGTTCACAAATCACATAGAGTTCTCTCATACGATATCACATAACACTTTATAACCGTCAACAGTGCATATTCATTTAAGGAAAACAGTCTCAGCACACAAAGTCATCAAATGAGGAATCCACCTCCACAAATAATACACATATGAGAATCACTCAAATAATACACACATGAGAATCCTTTCAAATAATAATACACATATGAATCTACCTCCACATAATGAGAGCACATCAAAGCACCGCTCCAAACCTCCAGTCGAGTCGCGCTCATGAAATAACACTAGAAATCAGCATCACATAATACGCACCGTACATAATACCTTGCATCCACCTGACCCACCTTGATCTCATAATATAAATCATGTTCACAACTATCTCATGATATAAATCGTAATCTCAATTATCTCATAATATAACTCAAAATATCAATTATTTCATCATATGAATCATAAATCCGGAATTTACATAATATGATCATAATCTCAATTATTTCATAATATGAATCATAATCACACAATACACATATCAGAATAGTCCCAAGACAACACATGCAAAATATATAACATAATATATATGAAAGGTCCCCATCGTGAGATTTGTACTCACCTCGAGCCCAAAAGCAGTAATGATGACTCTAGGCAGTCCTCGTGCTAGATCCAGGCTCAACTCCTATTCAAAGAAATTATACATTATAACACATCTCGTAGAATAACCTCTCTTAACATCTATATAATCCCCGAGTGTTATACCACGTCTCACGATTCAAATTACAACTCTAAGCAATCATCCTATCCCAAGATTGATATACACTTTAATATTCAACATAACTACATTCTAATCGCCAACGGTAAAATCTCAATATTAGGTCATCTCACCTTATTACTTGACAATAATACTTTAAGCACATTCTAATCAATCAACAATCAATTGACAACTAATTAATCCGTGCATCTGACCACCAATTCAAGCGCTAAAATGCTGAACTTTCCCAAACTTTATTCTTGATCTCTACCTATCCATATCCAAACCAATAATTCTATACCCAAAACAACTATATTAAAGTCCTCCCAACCTCATATTATAATTTAAAGTTTATTTAGAAAAGATAATAAAAGTCAACCCTCAGCACACCCTTTCCTAACCCCAATAATCACTCAAAATCACATTAATCCCACATCGATACTCAGATAACATTTCTATGCCATAATAAATTCAAGATCTAAAAGTCAACAAAAATCCATAAAAGTCAACTCTTCAAAACTCAAGAAATATCTCAAAAGATTTGATCTTTCTTACCTAGATATGATGAGGATGATGAGGAGAAGCAAATCCACCACTTTGATCTTGAGTTTAAGCGACAATCGATGAGAGAAATGGAAGAAAATTTTGAGGGGGGGGGAAATTCGGCCAAGAGGGGAAAGAAAGAGGGAATGGATGAGATGAATGGTAAGTGCCAGTGGGTGGGATATTTGGAGGAAGAATTTAGGTTCCGTTCGGTTTCGGTTAATTACGCGCCACTTAATCTCATGAAACCGATTTCCATTGTGTTATTCAACAGGCATATATTAGTACTCATCGTACTCATCTACGATATATCGATATTATTCCAAAATTATTTATACTATCTCGGGTCCACCACCAGGCGAAATACACCTGACCGACCCGATTTGTTAGATTACTCCCTACTCAACTTTGAAATTGCAATTTTAAGCACAAATCTCCACCGAGAAACTTATATACTAATAAGCATAATATTGGTAAGGAGCAGTTATTCTGATCTACCCTCATATAAAAATTCGTCCTCAAAATTTACTCAAAACTTCCAGTCAGTCTTATCATCTTAATTTCACCTTTCAATACGCTCTTATTACCGAATATCATGAGATCTTGTCACTTGATCATATTCTCTAACATAGTCATTGTTGGCTTGGAGATCGTACTATAAATAATTACATGCATAGCGTACCACGAATATTACTTACTACAATTTGGATATTACACAATCTAATCATATCATAATCATCGCCCGTGACACGGTAACTACGATATACATCCTCTCGTATCTCGTATTACGTAACAACCATCAACTCATTTTGTATGTTAAGCGATATCATAAATCAACCATTAATAATACCACTCCAAAATCCATATCCATATCGCCGATATCAGCCGTATCCACTCATAATTAGGTGTCGTCATATCACCTCGTTATTATTCTCCAGTTCATTAATGTGCAAGTAAATTCTCTTATCAAAACCCCACTCATCAAATTGTTTATTACTGATTATCTTGGCATCCATATACAGTAAATACATCACCGATAACCCCACCATTTCGTAATGCTCCCACATTTGCCCTCGCAAAAGGCACAGTATAGTATAGTTATATCACCTTAACAAACATGCACACATAATCTGCAGTATATATATATAGCATCCGTAGCATTCATCAATACATTACCACAATACACTTCATATACGTTCATTTACCATTCTCATACCATCATAATTTCATCGTCAGTATGGAATTGACATCGTGTCGCTTTCCCTTGCACACGTCATTTCATTTATATCAACACCATATCATGCCATAACATCCCATAAAGTTATCCATTATCTCGATTTCACCATAGCATAGCATACCTAGGCTCCCTTTGTTAACATCCATATATTCTAGTCTTACTATGATTTATCAACATTGATTTCCCATGATAATTCCAACCAACATGCATATATATATATATATATATATATATATTATATATATATATATATATATGTATATATATATATATATCATCGTGCTACGGCGTCAACCGATCATTCACACCACCTACTTGATAACCTATCGCAACAACAATATTCTACGACTCAATAGCTATCAATATCCTTTTTTGGCATAATCACCCCTAGTGTTGATTTCCAATCAAATGAGAAGATTTCCAATCTACCATATTCCTCACTCCCATTAGCTTCATTACGTAAATACCGGCCCAGTATAGTTAACACACTTCTACCTAGAATAGTTAGACATTAAGCAATGACCCGACTTCCCTACATTCCATTAGACCTCCTTCTTCCGTATAGTACTTTATGAATCCAATTTCCTGTTCACTTAACTATATTATAGTATTCACCCAATGCCATTCCTTCATTAATTTAACATATCAGAAACTTATTATCTGTTGTAGTCACATCAAGTTCCATTCTTCCCTCAGAGTTCTTCATCACTCATTAGAGTCATTTTCCTTTCCTCTCGTCTCATTCCAGCAATATTAGAATTCAACATCTCTTCAATAACTTCGATGAATTTATAATCTAACAACGGCTTGGAAGTTAGTAATGCAAGTGATCAACTTTCCTCTCTTAAATTATCACATCTCTTTTAACTCGGGTAGCAATACGTAACTTCAA